>JAAONU010000015.1:23037460-23325301 GCA_012932295.1 Cyclina sinensis
CTACTACTACTACTACTACTTCTTACTACTACTACTACTACTACTACTACTACCCTACTACTACCTGACTACTACTATTCTACTACTACTGAGTACTACGTACTACTTCTACTACTACTACTACTACCAGCAGTACTACTAGTCGTTACTTACTACTTCTACTACTACTACTTACTACTACTACTACTACTACTACCACTACTACTACTTATACTAACTACTACTACTACTACTACTACTTCTACTACTACTACTACTACCAGCAGTACTACTAGTCGTACTACTACTTCTACTAGTCTTTCTACAACTACT
This sequence comes from Cyclina sinensis, assembly GCA_012932295.1. Classification (NCBI taxonomy): domain Eukaryota; kingdom Metazoa; phylum Mollusca; class Bivalvia; order Venerida; family Veneridae; genus Cyclina; species Cyclina sinensis. The sequence goes on from JAAONU010000015.1 coordinate 23,037,773, forward strand.
GCTACAGTCTAAGATTAAGCAACACACAAAACTTGTAAATGCGTTGATAAACGGCTATTTAGTGAAACAGTTCCTCCGTTAACAGCTTTCTAGACTTAACTTGTCCTGGCGAATTTTGTTTTTAAAGTGAATGAAACATTGAGCAGGAAAATTACAAGGCGGCGGAGAAATAACTGTTAAATCCAATGTCACAGCATTTAATTTGATGATTTCCCTTGAATCGTTAAATATATGCTTAGTCCGGACCGTCAAATTTAAATTTAGATAAAGAATACAACAAGCAGAACCTCTTTGCTGTGTGTTTGTTCATTCTATATATTTGTTAAACACTGCGTTGTTCTTAATTAGTTTGGTTAATTATCGAAAAAATATCTGGCTTATATCTGAAAAAAATCTTTAGATGCAAATCTCCAGTTATGCTCTTCATTATCATTCAAACGACGATACAAGAAGAAAACAGGAAGAAAAAACAGTGTGTATATGTAAAATTATCTACAGTCAAGAGTGACTTGACCATCCCACGCCGAATGGCCATGGACATAGAGGTGAATAAGTGAGAACAGCTAAGAACACAAACAATTCTGAGTTATCATTATTGCCATGCTTTTTGAAGAAGAATCGTAGCTCATTCAGTGTCCCTTTTTAATAAACTTTTTCTTAAAATGTCTTAAGATTGTCAATAATTAATCAGTAGACTGTTAGCAAAGAACAAACACAATTCTAAGTTAAAATGATTGACATGCTTTTTAAACAACAAGCGTAGCTCATCAAAACAGAATTTTCTTTACACTGGTGCTAGAAAAACCTCATCTTACACCTCCCATGTAAGCTAAGTCGCTAGCTATATGTGACGTCACTCCATTATGAATGAGGTTGTAAATTCATACGCAACTATAAAAAAATAGTGCTAAAAAAAATTAGTTAAATTTCGTTATTTTCTTCCGAATTTTAATGCATGTGTGAAATACAGGGAAAAGAATCATTCACAGTTTGCTGGTACAGACGGGAATATCCTGCTCTCGAGCCGGATATTCTGTACCGGCAATCAGTGTAAGATTTATATATTATCTCCCTTTAACAAACCGTTTCTTAAAGTTGTTTAGCATAAGTCAGTGATTATTCAGTAGACTGTTTTTCAGATTTGCAAATAAAGTGAACTGTAAATCGTAATGACCAAGGGTTAAAATTTTGTGCTCTCTCTTGGGACTTTTTTCAAGGTTTGGTTAACACAACAATTCACATTCTTTATCTTTTGTTTCCATATTTGTGTCAGAAAATGTCTTGAAACTTGGTATATTATTAAAAATGGAAGTGCTATACGAAGTTCGATTAAACCTCTGTCTTTTTTGCTAAAGGCAATACCTCTTCGAATAGAAGAATCAGATCTATAGTTCTGCTTCAGACAAAAACTTAATTGAGATTAACAAATGGGCAATAACTCTGCAAATAGCAACGGCAGTCTATCAACTGAAATAAAAGTTCTCATCCTCCGTAATATCACATCAATATACCATTTTTAATGACAAAACAACATTCCAAATAGTAACTTAAACAGAATGTATGTATTCTTTGTTCATAGAGCCATATATGTATAGTTCAGAATATTGTGTTCTGTCATGCATGTATGTATTGAATATATATCAGGTTCTTGTGTTACATGCCCAAAAGTTATGTGCCCTAAACATTTTTTTCAATGCGCTACATTTAGCACTAAAGTTCAAATCAATACACCAAAGGTTACAAAGTTATGCATCAAATGCTATTTGGACTGGAAAGTTTAGAAAAAGAGCAATCTTCAGGCAGTCATGTCACAACTGTGATTCTTTTGCTCTTCGCTTCTTCTTTCTGCCATCAAACTCAAACCATCAAACCATCTTTAAAGGTTCAAGTTAGTACATCGAAAGAGTATAAATTTATTTTGACAAAATATTAAGTATAAATTGAAGAAAGGTCAATATCGCTGCTGACAGCCATGTGAGATGTATTGTTCTTTAACTCTACACTTCTACACAATGCCATGTTATTCTCCTCAGTTTCAGTTCAGTACCTTGATAGATTACAGAGTTACGCCCAAGACAGTAGTTTCGGATGAACCAACAGTTCACAATATTACCATATTTCCCGCCGCCTGTTAGATCGGGATTGAGAACATTCTATCAGGATGGCGTAGGAGAATGACTAAGTAGTTGTGCTTTTATTATTATTATTATTATTATTATTATTATTATTATAATCGAGATGGTCACATCAATACAGCTTTGCATCTTGGTGTCAACCTGTTGTGACAAAAAATGAAAACTTGCCATTCAAACCAAAATACAAGCACAGTGACAGTCAAATATACACAATAAGTATCGGACGAAATTCTACTTCTGTGATGATCTTAAAACCTCTTTAAAAAGATAGAAAAAAAACCTTTTTGTGGTTCGTGAAGATCGCGTGTGCGAAAGATTAATTTTTACCAGTTCTGTGACATTGCTACATTGATTCACACGATTCTTGACATTCTTGACAAGGGAATAAATTGACAATGACGTAACACAAACGAGATAACTACAAAGTTAATAAAGTATTCAGATTCGTGTCTGCCTAATCGGTCGTGAATTTTGTCTGTTAGAGAGTACATTAATTCATTTGTTGTAAACAGACTGTGTGACGTTTGTATTAACGTTCATTTCGTGAGTGATAAATCAACTGGTATTTACTGTTCAAGCAGTATGAGTTCTCGGAAGCTTTATTAAACTCGTGCGTAAACTCTAAGACGATCAGTTCAATCTGCGGAAGAATAAAATGTCAGCTTTCAGAACGTTAACTATTGATTCTTTGTAGAAGTCTGAAAATATCTTTAAGGTAACCATAAGAAAAGTGAAACATTTGATACACACCAGTTTATTTCACGTGAAAGCGAAATCTCTATTTTTCTTGAAAATCAGTTTTTGTATTTAGAATGATTGACTGACACCTTCGGGCTATGATTCGTTCATTTCATTAAAGAAATTGGAATGCTCGAAGTTTAAGGATATGCGTCTTCAAGGCTTTAAGGTGTTTCCTTTTAATAACTATGACCCACATGTATCATTTTAACATCTGGAATACTCCCAAACTCTAATGATCACAGACCAACGACGGCAGTCTCATTGCAATGTAGAAATTGATAAATACACCAACATTCCAATTCAGATATTATATACCGTACTTAAGTTTCTGTCAAAATGTCTTTTTACAGGTCCGTAAAAACACATTATAGACCTCAACATAAGTCTATAACTGTATGTTATTCCATTTTCTCACAATATTACTGTTTTGGTCGGCAATACATCTAGCAACAGAATACCAAACTAAATAAATGCAAATTCAATTAATGCCAGAATCTTTAGTCTTCTCAAACTTTCTTAAACTGTTCCCCAATTATCCCTGACTTTATTCAATTTATACTGTCTACAGTGAATAGAAGTATATTCAGATACTTATCTTAAACAGGAAGGTCTACAAGGCAGTGGCGGACAAAATTTAATTATGGTGGAGTCGGGTATTATTTGGACATCACTGATTGTTACGTAATATGATACACAGGATAAATATTTTACCTACGCGCCTGCTTTTAATGTGTTCGCGAGCAGTTTTTGCTCTGTTAATATTCACGTTTGAAAACGCATAATTTTACAGCACCTTTTTAAGGCATAGTCAGAATAAAATTGGCATGATCAAATAACAACGATGGTATCTTTCTTATCTTTGAAATGGACATGCTTTTCATTTGGGGTCATCGCATTTTTATCGACGATATAGATACAAACTGCCTATTGCTTTGTTACTGTAGACAATTACCATAGAAATTCACATGTCCATCCTATCTTGATGACAATTTCTAGGTACACTTTACTGGTAGCTATATAGGAGAGATAAACATGGCATGCCGGAAACTGAATCAAATAAAAGCCTTTCACAAAATTAATGCATCGTACAGCACACAGTTACAATACACTTTTTTTTATACAATCAAAAATACTGAAAGTCCAGTTCAACACACAGCAACACCGGGGTCAAATTATACTTACATACATACTGTTTATGATGAGGTATCTTTAGTAAATTTCCTCAAAATAAAAGATAAATCAAATACAGTTTCAAAACAAACAATTTGTACTTGTAATTTCAAACATTTCGCTATTTGCTATTGTTTATTTAAATGACTGGAAAGAAGTTCATTGACAAATTATTGTTATTTCCTTGTTTAAATGCCTTTGTTCAACTAGAACCATTACGTTTCAAACTATTTCTAACATAGCCATACGAAATCCCAATTCAGTTAAGCGATATTTTGAAGCAAACAGTAGCGACAGACCAATACTGAATCTAAGGGACACGAGTAAGTAGGCGTAAGTGTCTTCAAAATTTGTTAATAAGTGTGCTTTTATCTACGTAATGCTCAACTGTTGAAATCATATACACCATATATACCACTGAATCACTAATCCGATTGCGGTCAATAATGATAATCAGCCTAGTAGCGTTGCAATTACAATTGTAATCACCTTCTGCATTTACCACGATGTATTAAAGGCAAACATTTATATTACTTTGGTCATTTAAAAGAAAATCTGCACAATGCAACATTAATAGGGATATCTTTTATAAGGTTTAAAAGGTAATGTAATAAGCATTTTAAATTTATCTTCTTCCTGCATCATTTGCAGAAATTCGGATAAGACAAATTGGAATTTCTGACGAAATCAATACTAAAATCAGATACCATTGTAACATGTTTTTGATTACTTAAAAGCATACTATATCATATTGTGTTAGTAACTGACAGCCACAGATCAGAACTTATGGCTTTTAAATCGACATAAAAGGAAATGTAGGATCAAAAAGACTTTTTAGATTCAATCTGTAGACAAAAAGCATTGATTCTTCAATGACATGCTTGATAAAGCACTTTTTGTTCTTTTTATCATATATTATAAGGCTTCCTGAACGTTTCAGAGTACATGGTAAGCGGTATCATTATTAAGTTTCAGCTAGACACCTTTCACAAAGGAATGATTTATTTGGCGATCAGCATTCTGTTGATAAGTTCAATAGTGGACTGTATTTTGTCATCAATATTTTTCTCTCTTAAATATGACGTCAGATCAATTTAGTTATACGGAAGAAATCAATTTGCTAGATTCTTTTGTCCTGTTTCATACGTCAGAAAAGTGAATCATATACGCGATAAAAAAAAAACCCTCACCACGGGTCTTTTGGGCATTGTTTTCTTTTGGATTTATAAGATATTATACCTTAAGCAACAAAATGTCAGACATACTTCAAGACAATTCAGATAACACAGTTGTTGGGTACTTTATTGAATTTGCATTGCCTTATTTTGTATACCACCGAGACGTTTTCTATAAATGGCATAAAATTCCCCGTAAAGTGAGATAATTGAATTTTTGCTGATAATGTTTTATTCCACATTTGCATAGTGACCTATTTAAAAACAATCTTCACAAGCTTGAATGACATTGTAGGAATAATGTATCACAAGAAATGATTATAACATCACTGATGAATAATTACCACATTTCTTTAATTCTATGATTAAGTCATATCAGAGTAAACACTAAAACCTGTACAAACAATTGTAGTTCTGCAAGCCAAAGATAAATTGATAAAAAATATCTATTGATAGAGATGTATTTTAGTCCAAAAGCTGTAAGAAAACTATATTTAGTCTAAATGTTGTAAGAATACTACATTTTAGTTTAAATGCTGTAAGAATGCTATATTTTAGTCCAAATAATGTAAGAGTACTATATTTTAGTCTTATATCTCCAGCAGATCGATCACTTTAATTAAAAGTTTTGTAAAAGATTTAATGGTAGATGTCGGAAATATTGTCACGTTCTTGTAGAAATTACATTAGAGCCAAAAAGATATTAAAGTATTTAGAACATGTGGTGAAACCCTGATTTGATAAGCTTGATCATTTAAATGTCACTGAGAATGTTCTGCTAGTTGGCGTATTTTCCAGCAGATTGAAATGTCAATTCCAAAATTGACATTCAGTATTCCATAATTGACATTCAGTATTCCATAAGTGACATTACACTGAATGTTTAAACAGAATGAACAGATAGTAAACAAGATCAAAGTCAAAGATACGGTACAAGAGTTAATGCGACATATTTTGTTTTCACTTTCCATTACCTAAATTCAGTTTATTATCACGTCATGTATTGGTATATCTTGTTTAATTACTCCTTTGATAAACCAGACAGTCTTCTTGACAATAAACCAGTAAGTCTCCCTGACTATAAACCAGAAAGTCTTCTTGACAATAGACCAGAAAGTCTCCCTGACTATAAACCAGAAAGTCTTCTTGACAATAAACCAGAAAGTCTCCCTGACTATAAACCAGAAAGTCTCATTGACAATAAACCAGAAAGTCTCCTCGACAAATGAATGATATTACCAACAAAATTCTGTCAGCAATGATTTAATTGCAAGGTAATTACAAACATCTTTTAAAAATTTAATACAGAAGCACAAAATAACAATACTTTTATTCTAGTGCAATAAATTCTGTAGTTTAACATGTTATAAGTTTTTAGGACCTTTGTTTTATGGACCAGTACCTGTACATTTACTTATTCTCAGTTGATATGACATTATCAAGTTTGAACTAATAAGTAATTAAATCTTATGTCTATAGTAACAATCACAGAGTTGCAGTATTGCAATTATTATCTAAAATACTGCCTGCGTTTATCATGATACATAAACACAAAACTTTATAATATTTTGGCCATTTAAAGGAAGCCATACACAATACAAAATTGATAAGGATAATATTATGTTATATAAATGTTCAAGCTTTAATCTAACATGCATTTAATTCTTACTGCATCATTTGCAAGATTTCAAATAAGCCTAAATGGCATTTCTGAAGACAACAAGATTAAAAGTAGATACCGTGACGCCATTTCACTGATTATATAAAAAGATAATCTATCATATTATGTTAGTAATTGACAGCCACAAATAGATTTTCAATATCATTACTTACAGACTTTAAATCGACATAAAAGGAAATTTAAGATCAAAGAGCTTTTCTAGATCCGATCTGTAGACGATACCATTGATTTTACATGGCATGCTTAATAATGGACTTTTTCAATGTTTCGTTTTATATTGTAATGTTTCCTAGTGTGAAGGTTTGTGTAATTTAATAGATACCCACAGAACTTGTATGCTCTTTTTACACTCTTTCACTTGCTAGCATGACCTGCCAGATGCATTAACACAGCAGAACAGATAGTTTGTTCATTATTAGGAATGGAACCTTCGTTCCTCTTCCATGCAGAGATATATAAATACATAAAAGATCAAAGTATATACAAACATGTAGAAGTGAACCTAGACATTCTCAAAATCCATATTTATTAATGAAAGTCTATACAAACATCCTTAGAGGATGAACTTTTACATTATTTGATGTGCGGTAGAAGTGATACGTTACGTAAAGATAGGTTTCTTAATGTGATCCACACACCATTGTGATTTGACAACCACCTATTCATTTCGATTTCAGTAGAAAGTTTCGTTAAAGTTGTCAACAATTCATGAGGGTCGTCATCCTTTTTACAGTAGCATGTCTTAAGGGACATTAGATACCAGTGTCTATAATATCACCTTTGCGCACTGACCTCTCTGTCTCATTGAAACATAGTAGTCATATCGCCGTAAGAAAATTAAATTCATTCTGTGACAACATCTCTGTAATTTGTTTTCGGCATAATTCCTGTGTGGATTTGTTTTTTCAATGAAGACGCATATTTGTATAAGTTCAAGTACTTAAATGTCTTCTTTAAAGGTCATGTGACACGAATTTTTGACCTCGAAATTTTCATATGAGCGAAAAATATATATCTAACTATGACTGTTTTACAAAATTCCGCAGGTAATTTTCATCTTAAAGATGTTTTTATAGCAAATTAAAATCCATATTTTACGCACTTGGTCGCGCGCACCTGTAACGAGCGAAACCGGAAGTGACGCACATTTATCCCTAGCCACTTTACACAGCTGCCTGAATTGTTAAAAATACTTTTAAATTATGATGGAAAGTGAAAATGTAGACTGAATATAGTAAAAATACAAAATTGAACAAGTTAAGCTTACATCATGATATACATTGAAGATTTTTTAAATAAATAATTTGAAATTCTGTTGGAATTACGAAGCCAATCAGCAATATTATATAGAGGCTAGTTTAATCAGGGTTATAGAATTAAAAGATACATCAGTGAAATATCTAGACTAAGAGATATTTTTCAAGTAACTGATCCAAAAAGATTTTGAACATGGTTATTTTTATCCGATGCAGTTTGTTTGAAGACTTGATTAACTAATTCCAATCGAGAGACTTTTTTTGCATAAAAACATTCTCCTTACAGCAATGTGTTGCTTATTTGTCTGTGGTATATTTTGCCTGAGGTACGTGTAAGTAATCTTTGACTACATCTATGATTTTTTTCATTGAAAAATGCATATCTTTTTTTTTCTTGGCTTATTTATTCTACTTATTTTGAAAACAAAACAATAATGATCAAACAGAGACATAGATAACATATGTCTCTGGATCAAACAACAAATAATATGAAGAAGCCCTAAAACCTATGTCAAAATCATAACACAAACACATTGTTTTTTGTTTTTGTTTATTTAATAATTCGTCACTTTAAGAAGTCGAAAGTTTTTTATTTTCATCATAAATAGATCCATTACATTTAATTATCTAATTAAAATGTGTATCTACATGGAAGCTTCTTAACTAAAATTCATTCAAACATGTTAATTGGAACAAGCTATTACATAATGTTTTCACAAGTGTGACTGATCAAAAGTAATACAATCAATTTGTAAGATCACTTGCCATAAAATTTTGCTATTTGTCTCAAATTTTTATCATTGATCGGGTCATAAAAAAGTTAATTGCTTTGTTTTGACAGCTATGCAGAATATACAAGGGTCCCATAGGGGCAGGCTAATTTGCATAAATCCCACAGTATAAGGCGTGACTTATGGATCTTTGACATTTCATTGGATATTAATTTATACGCAAGACACAAATTTCTACTTGATGGCCATATTATTATTTTTCAAACAATATCCCAACGTGAAAATACACTGTAGTGTGAATTCCCATTCCAGTGAAACAAATGTTAACACATTAGATCACCTAAATTCACTTCAATTTTACTACACTTAAATGAAAAAGAATTTCTTTATGACGTAAACATCAAGTGAGGAAGTGTTACGCAGCATGTTAAAACGTGGAGGAGATAGTTTTATATAGAACCACAACATGGAAGAAATTGGAATATTTATTAATATTTATTAAGGTAAAATTACAACCCATTCTCCCGGCAAAAAGTTTGAATTTACTTATAAAAATCGAGAAGTAATCACATTATTTTATTTAATTTACAATTTATAGCATTTTATTTTTATAAGTGTGTCTTTAACGTGTTTCTTTCACTTGTGGTTTAGTGTTATTTTTTCATTTAAAAACGGATGTGTTATGAGCAGTGTAATTCTGCACTACTGCCTGGTACAGTAGGGATAAATCTACGTCACAGCCAAAAATTGCGGCGGAAACTACCGATGTCGAAACGGAAATAGCCGATCATCAAAAACACGTTTTTTCTTATCAAAAGCAAAATTTTCATAATTTCGCAGTTTAACCAGTTTATTCAGTACATTATAATTATTTTGAATAGACAAAGTTGCTATAGTCGTGTCACATGACCTTTAACTGAATGGGAGGTAAGTGTCCAAGTTCTTCCAAAAATCAGGGATTTTTTATTGAAATGGCATTGTATTTCTCTTTTGTCTTCAGAATCCAGTGTATTTCCTCTAGTTTTTTAATCAAGTACCTCTCTACTCAATAACAGCGACCATCAAACCCTCAAAAGTATACAAGAACACCTTCTATACGAAATAAGACAGATATAAATGTTTGATAATTGAGGGAAGTTCTAAGAAACTCACTGTGATGGTCCCCTTAAATGTCCCCTTGTCTACATGCGTTGTTGCATTGCCTTTAAATGTTGCTGATGAGAACAGAAACACAGTTGTCAGTCAACTCACACATTCTTTACGAAAGTTGCAGAAAATAGGTAAGCGGTATCCTTATTGATATTTGCAATTTGCGCCAAGTATGAGCAAGTTCTTAGATTTGTAGCATAAATGAAGAAATTGGATTTTTTGCAAATGAAGTGTTTAGTGTTGACAAATTCAATTGTTTGTCAAAGCGTCAAATAAAAAAAAAACAAAGAGCACCACTGGGCAGAGCATTATATGCCCGAAGGGTGTTTTCTCTAAGTATGATGCATTTGTGATACAAGGGAGGAAACCTAGGCTTTGAAATTAAATGATTTGCTTTAAGTTTTTTTTTACCTTTGACCTACTGACCCCAAAATCAACAGGAGTCATTCACTCAATATGTGCAACCATTATATGAATTTTGAAGTCTCTATGAAAAATGGTTGTTGAGTTACAGAGTGTAAATGATTCTAAACATTTGGGTCACTGTGACCATGACCTTTGACATACAGATTCATCCGATCAATGTGTTGTCAAGTAACAGAGTGTAAATGGTTCATAACATTAAGGTCACTGTGACCTTCACCTTTCACATACTGACCCAAAAATGTATAGGGTCATCCACTCAATGTGTGCAATCACGATATAAAGTTTGAAAGTCTCTATAACAAATGATTGCCAAGTTACATGGCGGAAATGGTTTTCAATGTTAAGGTCTATGTGACCTTGACCTTTGAGCTACTGACCCAAAAATCAATAAGGATCATTCATACAATGTGTGTATCCACTACATGAATTTTGAAGTCTCTATGACAAATGGTTGTTGAGTTAAAGAGTGTAAATGATTATAAACATTTAGGTCACTGTGACCTTGACCTTTGAAATACAGACCCCAAAATGTATAGGGGTCATCCACTCAATGTCTGCAATCATGATATTTAGTTTGAAGTCTCTACAACAAATGATTGTCAAATTACATTGCATTGCGGAAATGGTTTCCAATGTTAAGGTGGTCACTGTGACCTTGACCTTTGAGCTACTGACCCCAAAATAAATAAGGGTCATGCCCTCAATGTATGCAACCATTATGAATTTTGAAGTCTATAAGACAAATGGTTGACGAGTTACAGCGTGTAAATGATTCTACACATTTAGGTCACTTGACCTTTCACATACTGACCCAAAAATGTATAGGGGTCATCCACTCAATGTGTGCAATCAAGATATAAAGTTTGAAGTCTCTATAACAAATGATTGTCAAGTTACATGGCGGAACTGTTTTTCAATGTTAAGGTTTATGTGCCCTTGACCTTTGAGCTACTGACTCCAAAATCAATATAGGTCATCCAGTCAATGTGGGCAATAATCACATGAAGGCCAAAAACTGTAGGCCAAAGAGAACTCAAGTTATCCTCCAGAAACCAAATTCTAACGGACAGACGGACGGACGGACACCCTGGACCATAACTTAATAAGCCCCCTTCGGTCATATAATAATATGGAAGACACCAACTTGCCTAATTTCTTTCCGCCACTATATATTTGGTAAAAAACAACAACAACAGCAACAGCACAAAAAAAAAAAAAAAAAAAAAAAAAAAAATATTTAAGATGTGGTTTAAAATTAAAAGAATTAGCGCGAATCTTTTAAAGCGACTGACTCATAGAATTTAGCTGAAAATTTTCTTTAATTAAAATTTAAGAGAATTCAATATACTATGAAAAAACATAATATTGCTTCTATACACCATGAAAACTGAAAAAAATAGTTTTGACTTAACCAGGATACGAACCCATGATCTTTCGATCAGTAAAATATAGGGCGCCGATCTACACCACTGAGACCATGAAGATAGTTATCAAATCTCGTCAAAATTAATGTTATAACTATAGTATCTACCCTGTGACTAACAGGGTAAATTTTTACAGATAAAAGTGTGTAAAACTTTATATTTTGATGTTTTTCTGTAACAAAAATGAGTCAGTAACTTAGTTAAGATATGTTCTTAATTATAGCAAGATTTTCAAGATGTATAAAAATTTCCTTTTCTTTCATCGTCGGCCCATCTGTGGGTCAGTCGCTTTAACCAGCATGTATCTAATAAAACAAACGCAGCGCAGACCTTATTCTTACCGTTTTTCTTTTATTGTCACAAAAAATCCTGTACAATTACAGGTGCGTATAAACATTGTCCTTAACATTCAGGAGTCTGAAAATGCTTTTGCTTAATCAGGGACATAACTCTGTCGATCTCAGATAAATTTGCGTCTAAATATTCAGGCGCATAAGTTTGATATAAAGTTGCTGACAACTATTTTTAGATAGTTTCATGACTCTAGCAGTTATACGTTTGGAGTTACACGTGGCACAAACCAGTCTACGTACGGACAGCGTGACAGTGGGACAGCAGACGGACGGACAAGAGCAAATTTATACACCCCACCAAGTGGTGGGGGCATAAAAAGTTGACTAAATGCAACTTCATGTTAACATAATTAAAGGCAATATTTGCATGTTCACAGAAACAAAATAAACAGGATTATTTGGTTGCAAGGGTAATAGCGGTATGCAAAAATATTGCGATGTACACCAAAAGAACACCAGATATTCTCCACTGACAGTTTAAATTACACATTTTAGGTTACTTTATTGACGTGGAATTGCCTTACTTTGTGTGGGAAGATTTCTAAAAATGGCATGAAATTTCCGGGAATAAGTATAACTGAATTTTTTGTTGTAGACAATTTCACATCTGTAAAATGAAGATTCTTTATAAGATGTTCCTGCTTTACTACGACATATTAATATCTAGTGATGTACATTCAAAGTAACGGTTATTAGTTTGTAAAATATCTTTCACTGGTATTTAACTCAATTTATATACCTTGAAAGACAAATATAGCTTTCCTTGGAGAATTAAACATATCCACAACATCAATAAGAATGGTTTTCATTCCAACGTATATATGAAATAAGTGATGATTATTTCCTATGTTCATGTTCAGTAGTCTATTCAATTACAATGCAAACCAATTACCCATTGTTTCTTTTTTATCCCATTATATATTTTTTCAACCATTGAGATTGGCTTGATTACTGTCTCAGATGACAGTCTATTTCTAAATAAATGTAGGCCGTTGTACATTAAGTCGATACTCACTAAGCAGTCAGTGCACAGTCTATTTCTAAATAAATGTAAGGCGTTGTACATTAAGTAGATACTCACTAGGCAGTCAGTGCACAGTCTATTTCTAAATAAATGTAAGGCGTTGTACATTAAGTCGATACTCACTAGGCAGTCAGTGCACAGTCTATTTCTAAATAAATGTAAGCCGTTGTACATTAAGTCGATACTCACTAGGCAGTCAGTGCACATTCTATTTCTAAATAAATGTAAGGCGTTGTACATTAAGTCGATACTCACTAGGCAGTCAGTGCACAGTCTATTTCTAAATAAATGTAAGGCGTTGTACATTAACTCGATACTCACTAGGCAGTCAGTGCACAGTCTATTTCTAAATAAATGTGGGCCGTTGTACATTAAGTCGATACTCACTATGCAGTCAATGCACAGTCTATTTCTAAATAAATGTAATGCGTTGTACATTAAGTCGATACTCACTAGGCAGTCAGTGCACAGTCTATTTCTAAATAAATGTAGGCCGTTGTACATTAAGTCGATACTCACTAGGCAGTCAATGCACAGTCTATTTCTAAATAAATGTAGGCCGTTGTACATTAAGTCGATACTCACTAGGCAGTCAGTGCACAGTCTATTTCTAAATAAATGTAAGGCGTTGTACATTAAGTCGATACTCACTAGGCAGTCAATGCACAGTCTATTTCTAAATAAATGTAGGCCGTTGTACATTAAGTCGATACTCACTAGGCAGTCAATGCACAGTCTATTTCTAAATAAATGTAAGCCGTTGTACATTAAGTCGATACTTACTAGGCTGTCAATGCACAGTCTATTTCTAAATAAATGTAAGCCGTTGTACATTAAGTCGATACTCACTAGGATGTCAATGCACAGTCTATTTCTAAATAAATGTAGGCCGTTGTACATTAAGTCGATACTCACTAGGCAGTCAGTGCACAGTCTATTTTTAAATAAATGTAAGGCGTTGTACATTAAGTCGATACTCACTAGGCAGTCAGTGCACAGTCTATTTCTAAATAAATGTAAGCCGTTGTACATTAAGTCGATACTCACTAGGCAGTCAGTGCACAGTCTATTTCTAAATAAATGTAGGCCGTTGTACATTAAGTCGATACTCACTAGGCAGTCAGTGCACAGTCTATTTCTAAATAAATGTAGGCCGTTGTACATTAAGTCGATACTCACTAGGCAGTCAATGCACAGTCTATTTCTAAATAAATGTAAGCCGTTGTACATTAAGTCGATACTCACTAGGCAGTCAGTGTACATTTAAGATAGTGGAATTAATACATATGGATATTTGTGTTTGAAATTCATTTTAAACTCCTGATATTTTTGTTTCTATTTACATCTTTTTATTACAAAAAAAGCTCCGCTTAATTTCACAACCAATGCTTTTTGTCAAAGGGGGTTTGAGTAGAAATGACTATGCCATGAAAAAGTTAAGGTTACATAACATATTTTATGTAAAAGGTTTTGAAAACCATCAACTCTTATCTTGAAAAAAAATGAATAGAATGAAAAATGTTGAGCATATAGCTCAAATTGTACCATTTTTGTTAGCACTACAACATGTATTCATTTCGGCTACGTTTTAAAGGGGCTGTGCTCCAAATGACAAAAAAAAGAAAGTTTTCTTGTATTATAAATTTCTTGTCATATTTATGACTAATGCTTAAAAAATAACTTACTGACAAAAAATAAGTCAAATAATTACATTATAAATTGATTTTTTTCCCTTTCAAAGTGCTATACCGTAACGCGACGGTATAACCATATCGTATAAGATTTAAAGTAAATATCTGTAATATCACATGCGGCGATGGTGGTGACAGTAAAAGCGTTGGAAATATTTTGTTAACATGAGGGGTCCAGAGTTCAAATCAGGCTGGAGCGAAAATATTTTGTTTATTCTATTCTGACTTTTATAATCAGTTTTGAAGTAAAATATTATGTTGTTATAATCTCACGGCATCTAAATATATAATTTATGAAAAAATTTTTTTATGTCAAATCTGGAGTACAGCCTCTTTAAGGTTACAATTGATAGATTACAAAGATGACTTTTACAATACAACTTGGTGATAATAGTTATACATACATATTATTAGATACAAATGCAAATATATAGGATACAAATGAAGATCAACGCATTCTTTTCGAAGGCAACATACAAATTAACACAGCGGGGATATAAGAATGGTAGATTTTGTGTGATAATTCTTGATAAGATATGGCCCTTCTTGACAAGAAATAAATTAAGAGTACGATTTATCATTCTGTTGTCGTAAAACAACGTGTCAAAAGTTAAAAGTCGGATCTTTCGTAGTAACTCGACTCTGGTCTGTCAAAGTAACAGAAATGCAGAAAAGCAAATCTTAGATAACTAATTATTTTGCATCATCCTAGTATTGTGGTTTGATTATCACCTACTATGTTACGTAAAGCATTTAATATTTCGTCGGGCTGATATGATCTGAAGAATAAAATAGAGAATTTCGAATACAGTACAGCGATATGATTATATGTCAGTAGCCATTTTGTTCTGATTTCATCAACTTTTTGTAAGGCGCTGTTAATGTCGTTGACTTTTTTTCGTCTTACTTTACGCAGGATCATGTCATTGGGGATATAAAAGATCAGTGCCCACGTTATTGCATTTACGCTTTGACCAAGTCGGTTGTTTTGTTTTGAATATTTTCAATGAAGATCCTTACCTTAATGTAAAACTTATGAATGAAAGTGTGAAAATTCTTTTCTCAAGAACAGATCTAGCTGAGACTAAAATCAAGTTCTGCTAAAAAAATGTGGACGCGAATAAAAATGATTCTGCTGTTGTATTCTGTCCCCTGGACCAAGTGGTCCATTTTTTTACATTTTTTATTCCTTAAAAGCTGCGCCATATATTACACCATTTGATTATGATGTTTTGCTCCCTTCATACTAGAAAAAGTTCATACTAAATCAAATGAACAATGTTTAACTTTTTTTGTCATGCACACCATTAATTAACAAGTTTTTTATGTAGTCCTTCTGTATTTGGTTTCTATTTATTCTTTACTAGTATATACAAACTAAATATAGTTTAGCCGTTATTTACAAATAAGGATTCTCAAGGTAGTTGGTAACTGATTATTCCGATTTTAAAATAATCACTTCCAGTATTGTCAAAAAATAAGAACCAGTTTACACACAAACGAATATGAACTTGATATGTAAACAAAACAGTCTAAAATCTTCATCCTTCGAACATGATCAATAAGCATTTTTCATTTGACACGAATCTAGAACTACCTTCCAGAAAATTAGTATTTTAAAATAATCACTTGCAATGAAATCTATATATTACTATAGACATCTGAACCAGTTGCTACACAGATGAAAATAAAGCTTATACATCATCAAAGATGATTGTGCTGAGTTGATCAGGTAACTCATTTGGTTATAAGCAAGACCCCAAACTACCTCCGTAATTCGGACTTTGGATAAAAATATTACTTGTATTGTTTATAAAAATTATGTATAGGTTGAAGCATAAATATAAATAAACCAGTTAATACATACGAAGTTAACACCTCAACAAATGGTTTAGGTTGACAAGTAGTCATGCCACTTAAGGCATGTGTGAAATGGCAGATTTTTAAAATACCACATTAGACACCAAAAATAACTTTAAAGCAAGCCCATGAACTTTGCACTCATCGGGAAAAGGCAGTGTAAAGAGTGCCATGGTGGCTATATATTGATCACCCGGTTACCTTTGAAACATATCACAATGTCAGAAAATGTCAGTAATAAAATCTGCCTACAAAACTGTACACATGGTTCAAATGTCATGAAAATATTTTAAAAACAGTAAATATGTCAATAGGTCAAGGTTAACCAAGGTCAAATTGGAAGTCTGTATGCAGTAGGTCTAAGTCAAAGCTAGCCAAGATTAAGGTTGAAGACTTCATACAAAATAATACAAATAGTAAGAATTTCATCAATGATGCTTCTGAAACAAGGAAGTAGGTCATTAGGTCTAGATCCTATGATTTCAGACAATAGTTAAATAATATAACTCTATGTAAAATCAAGTGACCACTGAGGCGGAGCCAATTTTGACCCAGGGCCCATGCTTTATATAAACATTGTTGAGGTCCACATGATTTGTATAAACATTGTTGAGGTTCACTAGCCAATGGAACACATCTAATATGTAAATTATAGGCCTCAGAGTTTCTTACAAGAAGATTTTAAAAGTTTTATTTTCAATTTAAGTCTATGTGACCCTGGGGATGGGCCAGTTCTGACACCAAAGCCATGATTTATGTGATTTTGGTAGAGATCTACTACTAATATATTCAACCAAAAATCTAAGATTCAGGCCTTTCAGTTTCAGACATAAAATCGTTCCTTTCAGTTTCCATGGCAGCCAGAATTCTGTACAAAATTATGTCTCCCCCTCTATTGTTTTTGCCTTGTCCGTCTGTCCGTCTGTCATTCTGTCTGTCTTTCACACTTCATTTCCGCTCAATAACTGGAGTACCGTTTGACCCAGAGCCTTCAAACTTCATAGGGTGATTGCCCTTATTAAGTAGAGAAGCCCTATAGATTTTGGGGTCAGTAGGTCAATGGTCAAGGTCATAGGGGCCCGAATAGTGAAAACCGTTTCCGCACAATAACTGGAGTTCTATTTCACCAGAGCCTTCAAATTTCATAGGATGATTGCCCTTATTAAGTAAAACAGATCTTTTGCTTTTGTGGTTAGTAGGTCAATGGTCAAGGTCAGAGGGGCCCAAAGAGTGAAAACCGTTTCCGCACAATAACTGGAGTTCTATTTCACTCAGAGCCTTTAAACATCATAGGGTGATTGCCCTTATTGAGTAGAAAAACCCTACTAATTTTGGGGTCAGTAGATGAAAGTTCAAGGCCACAAGGGCCCGGAGTGTAAACCGCATCCACACAAAAACTGGAGTTCTATTTAACCAGAGCCTTCAAACTTCATAGGGTGAATGCCCTTATTGAGTAGAAAAATCCTATTGATTTTGGGGTCAGTAGGTCAAAGGTCAAGGTCACAGGGTCCCAAAGAGTGTAAACCGTTTCTGCTCAATAACTAGACTACCGTTTGACACAGAGCCTTCAATCTTCATAGGGTCATTGTCCTAATTGACTAAAAGATTTTTTTTGATTTTGGAGTCAGTAGGTCAAAGGCCAAGGTCACAGGGGCCCGAAGAGTGTAAACAGTTTCCGCTCAATGACTGGACTACTGTTAGACCCAGAGCCTTCAAACTTCATAGGGTGATTGCCCTTATTAAGTAGAGAAGCTCATTGATTTTGGGGTCAGTAGATCAATGGTCAATGTCATAGGGGCCCGAAGAGTGAAAACCGTTTCCGCACAATAACTGGAGTTCTATTTCACCAGAGCCTTCAAATTTCATAGGATGATTGCCCTTAATAAGTAAAACAAAGCTTTTGATTTTGTGGTCAGTAGGTCAATGGTCAAGGTCAGAGGGACCCAAAGAGTGAAAACCGTTTCCGCAAAATAACTGGAGTTCTATTTCACTCAGAGCCTTCAAACATCATAGGGTGATTGCCCTTATTGAGTAAAAAACCCTACTGATTTTGGGGTCAGTAGATGAAAGGTCAAGGCCACAGGGGCCCGGAGTGTAAACCGCTTCCGCACAAAAACTGGAGTTCTATTTAACCAGAGCCTTCAAACTTATAGGGTGAATGCCCTTATTGAGTAGAAAAACCTTATTGATTTTGTGGTCAGTAGGTCAAAGGTCAAGGTCACAGGGTCCCAAAGAGTGTAAACCGTTTCTGCTCAATAACTAGACTACCGTTTGACCCAGAGTCTTCAATCTTCATAGGTCATTGCCCTAATTGATTAAAATATTTTTTTTGATTTTGGGGTCAGTAGGTCAAAGGCCAAGGTCACAGGGACCCGAAGAGTGTAAACCGTTTCTGCTCAATAACTGGAGTTCTATTTCATCCAGAGCCTTCAAATTTTATAGAGTGATTGCCCGTATTAAGTAAAAGAATCCTATCGATTCTGGGGTCAGTAGGTCAAAGGTCAAGGTCACTGCTGGAAGGACAGTTCTCGACCATGTATATGTTAAAAACATGGACTGCACTGAAGCTGGTGTTACTCCAATGCTCCACACTGCCGTTGATACAAACAGTTCCACTGTGATGTCAGGTGACGTCAACCGTGCCTAGAGTAAGGTGTGAAACAATCATAACCATACATATGTTAATAAATACATATAATGTTCTTTATACCATAATAAATGGCAGAGGCTTCTGTTTCAGAAAGGTGAGATCTCTTCCTTGACCTTCCTTCCATCGGGTGCAGGGGGGAGACATTCGTTTGCAAATGCTCACTATTATAGGAGGAGATAATGTTTGAAGTTAATTGTGAACGACAGACAGACGGACGGAAAAGAAAATATTTAAAGCTACACTTGACCTTCGGTCAGGTGGCTATAATGGGATCAACATTAAGGAGGACTATTTCATTGTTACCCTTATTTTATTTTTTCTTTCTAATTTTCTGCAATGTTTTCCATTTCAATTCATTTTAGAGTTTGACCATTTGAACATTCAAGTATTGTAACAACCTGTCATTGCATCTTTCTTTTACAGTTCAACAAATCAGCTCGGTTTCTGACATCTATTCGCCTTAAATGGCATATTTAAAATCTATATATAATTCAAATTTGAAAATTTGATTAACTTATCATCCAACGGTTCACTGAAAACAGTCAGCTGCGACAAAGGCGTGTATTTTAAGATTCTATAATGTGACAGCTATGATGCTATATCAATAATAAAACAACCTCCGTAAAACAGACAAAAATAGTTTTAAACCACTTCGTACACCTTGAAACACTTTCATACACATTTTACAAATTTAATAACACTAATCATGCTAGTATGCCAGCTGGTCCAAACGGTCCCTTTGTAGCCAAACAATTGGAAGTTGAAAAATCGTAATGATGGTCAAATGCTGTCCTTCCGTTCAGGTTACACAACTGTCACACACAACCTGCAAAAATACAAAATCTGTTTTGTATCTAACAGGTCTTAGGTCAAAATTCAAAAACTTAAAAATGATAAACGACAATGAACCATTATGAATATTTTACAAGTAAATTTATATGTGCATTTTAGGACAGAATTAACGAAAACTCCTCAAAAGGTAGAGTGTGATGACCATACAGTATAACAATTCCAACGTATTTACATTGATGCGTTCCTTTTTATTTGCACTGTTTTTCAACCTTGTACCTCTTTCTGTGTACAAAACACAAACTGATACTGATAATAATGAACGTGTTATGTGACAGCGACTTGATCATTTTCTAATAACCCGTTGTATGAACCTGTGACTGATTATATAAAAATTCATAGTATTCACACTGCAAATATTTTACAACCAGTATGCATAATCTCAGTATGTTGTATTATTACACATCTCTGTTATTGCTGGATCTATGCTTTCAATCTGACGCATATGCATACAGATAGAAAATTGCTAGAAATGTACCCATGGGATACAGATGTCGTCGCCATGCTCAAATGTTGAGAGGATAATACTAAGCAAATGGCTTAAATGTAAGAAAAAGCAGGTGGAATGTCGAAAACAGTATAGCTGTTGTAAGTATTAATAAACAGATAACTACAAAACATGGTCCTTTGAATGAGAAGAAATTTGGTTTTTGACAGAAATAAAGTTGAAAAAGGGGTCATTTTTCCAAACCTGGAAGTGTCATGCCAACTTTCGAAAAGACACAGTGTGCTAGTAAGATACAATATGCACACTAAACCGTTACTGTTACAAAATCCCTCCCCCTCGCCCCCACCATGTGTTTGCATTAAGATATGCAGTAACTTCATTTTTCACCCAAATGAATTAAGCTGAATCCATAACCCGGATCAAATTGGCGGTGTCATCTTAAACTTCGAAAAGGAACCCTTAGTTTAAGAAGATACATATACACACAAAAATGAATAAAATATGTTGAAGCGTTTTGCTTCATTTTAACAAAAATTAAGTCGACAAAGGGCCATTACTCTGATAAAATTGGATGTGTCAAGCCCAATTTCGAAAGGAGCCTTTAGTTTCATAAGAAACATATACATGTACAATATGAATGAAAACAGTGCCGAGGTTTTTTCTTTAAATGCGCGGAAGAGAAATGTCGAGTAGAAAAAGGGACATAACTCCTAATGCCTAAGTTTGAAATGAGCCTGTAGTTTCACAAGGCACATATACATGCGAAATATAAAAGAAATCTGTGCGTTTTCCTTTAATTGCACATAAAATGTGGAGTCGAAAAAGGAACAAATATGAATAAAATCTATAAAGGAAGAATCCAGGGAGGAGGAGAGAAAACTGGAAGAACCAATGGTTTTGGAGAAACTATGATTAAAAGGATATCCGGTCAAATGTGAACAGATATATGCATATTATAAATCTCAACATGGAACCATGAACTGACGTGATCACACAGTAAGTTTACAAATTTTGAATATGGTTAATCTTTAGAGTGCTGAAATTCTATTGGCCTTGGTGACTCGTGTAGACCCAGATCAGCTGGCAAGGCACCAGGAAAGCTGATCAGAGACAACATTGGTTGCTGCTTTGACAATGAAACTTTACCTTCTGATTCAGCAGCAAAAAGTACAGACCGTGATCAGTCACCATGGCTGTGTGCCAGCAGAGCTTGGGTCTACACTAGTTGCAAATGATGCAGATATGGAAACTTTAGCAGTCTAAAGATTTACTGCACTTCCTCATTGTGTTCTTTATCAGTGTGTGATACTAACAAAATCCCTTTTATAGTTTTCAAAATATCATGCCGACAAGCATTTACAAAACAACAAAGGGGGATAACTAATAAAAATGTGGCAAGACAGTGTTATGGTTCTTGTATATTGCCCATTTGCTAAATGTGTACTTTCATTGTGTGAAATATCAACTGAATCCCTTCAGTAGTTTTTAAATTGTGTTTTTGACAATAGTATACTAATATTATCAAGGGACATAAAACGAGGCAAGATTACGGTTACGGTTCTTAGAGGGTACATTCTCTCTGAAGGTACGCAATATGAATTAATACCCAAAGGGGTTATAACAAGGAAACAAGCATCACTGAACATAATAAAGGGGATTCATTAAAAAGAGAAACAAGTATAGAGTTACGACTGTTGCACACTGTGTTTTCGCTTTATGTTCTCCACCAGTGTGTGAAGCTTTATGTCCTCTACCAGTGTGTGAAATATTAACAAAACCCCTTTTACAGCGCGGACTAAAATCTATTTAAGTACACAAGGGAGGTAATTAAAACTTGGACAAGACAAATTTACGGTTCTTGGATATTGCACGGTCATTCAATGTACTTGCTCATTATAATTATGAAATATCAACTAAATATATTTTCAAAAGTTTTTGAGTTGTGTTTTTCACATTCTTATAGTAATTTAACAAAGAAACATGACATGTTACAGTTATGGTTATTAGACACTGCCCCTCGAGGTCCTCTATCATTATATACAGTATGATACAGTATGAATGAATTCTTTTTTAAATATTTTGAAGCTGTGCCCCGGACGAGCAAAGTTTATATAGAACATAATAAAGGAAGTTCATTCAAAAGAAAAACTAAATAGAATTAATGTTCGTGCACATTGCACTTTCTGTTTGTGTTCTCTATCAGTGTTTAAAATATTAACAGTTTCTTTCATAGTTTTCAAGAAACCTTGAAGATAAAATATAATAAAACAATAAAGGAAGATAATAAACAGTTGGGACAAGGCAGAGTTATGGTTCCTGCATATTGCACATTCACTGAATCTCCTCTCTCATTTTGTGACATATCAACTAAATATATTATTTTTTGAGTTGTATTTTGCACATCTTTATAGTAATACAATAAAGAGAAATTATTCAAGAACGAAACAATGTCTTAGACACTGCATTACTCACTGATTCCCTCTATCATTTTATGCAATCTGAATGTATTTCTTCAATAACTTTTGGAGTTATAACAAGTATTATAGAACACAAGGGAGACATTTAGGGTACCTGCTTGGATAGTAAGAAGTGGAATTTTCAAAAGTTATGCAAACCATTTTACTTGTCTTTGGTGGTGTTTGACAGATAAAAAAGAAAATAAAAAACTTTAACGGTTTACAAAGACTCTTGTTACAGATTTTATAATAACAAACATTTCGTAACAACAAATGCAGAACATCCAATATTAATAATTTATCTTTTTGGCGATTCTTGATTAATTTCTACCAATTAAATCTCTTTTCTTTCTCATTTTGTGCATAAAACACCACAAACGTATAAGCATTTCTTAAATAGTATAAATCTGGCAATGTTTTGTTAAACTTTTTGAAATGTTGTGTTCAGCACTCCACAAGTGTTTTTGCATATTTTATGGCTATAGAAGTTGTCAAATAGATCATAGAAGCTAAACATTATGACTTTTTAACCGATTTCAATTTGTCGGCCTCTTGTTCGATTTTCACTGCACAAAAAAATCGCCAAAGGCCTCTCTGTCAGACCAACTCAGTCAAAATCTTACAATCTGTCATAAGGCAAAAGAAGAAGCGATGTAATTAACGGGTAAACCATATTGACAATATATGCCAAATAACCAACTAAAATGACTGGTTTGGTGCAGACTATTAAGGAACAAAATAAGATCTGACTTAAATAAAAATACACGTAAGCATTTACACAAGAATTGTCAAATTACTAACCTGAGTTTGTTTTAACTATGTAATACACCTGTTACCTTGAACTTCACTGCCCGACTAGACATGACTGAGTTATGTCATTTTTCATCTATAGACAGTCTGTCTGCAATAAACAAGAGTAAGAGTAAAGAATTGATGGTAAGTTTATAACAGACAAGATCTCAGAACATATCAACGGTTTGAATTTCATGACTATACATCATTTCCACCCGGTATTTTTTTTCAGAAACCGTGCAGGTAATTAAGAGATTGTGTGTACAATACCCCTTGACTATAGTGCCCCCGAAGTGGTGCTTTGTTGGACAATTGGAACTTTACGGTGAAGGTCAATCAGGGCTTAAGGTCAAATAAATATAGGTCATTGGAAAGGTTTTTGTCAAAAGGGTGTTTGTGTCCAAGTGTGAAGTAAATCTATTACTGATAAGGAAGTTATGGCCAATGTTAAAGTTTTCGGACAGAAAAAACTATTTTCTTCCCTTCTGTTTGTGCACCACTTACATTGTGGTCGGCAATTCCGTATCTGTTAAAGCAAAGGGTGTAAACTATTTCAAATTTCACTGAGGTCAAAAATTAAGTGCATACCAAGCTTTCTCCAGTTTTCCTTTGCTATATTATCAAAACCCTGTATTTCTTAAAAGACGGGGTAAAGGTACCACATGACATTTACAAAATCATTTTAAAATATGGTCTGGGACCTTAAAACTCGTTCTTTTGTTGTTTGGTGTAGATCTTATTAGCGTCTTCCTTTAAATTCGGCTAAACAGTTAGACTCTTTTAGATAGCTTTCCAAGAAATATGCGGTAGCTTACACTCAACAGCAAAATAGGAGTTATTTACTTGAAGCAACCATCAGCCAACAATAATCAAATATACTGAAAAATGTAGTTATTTACCCGACTTTGACTGTCTGCACAACACTTGTTCCCAGTACGACAGCCTGACATAACCTAGTAAGCAGAAGAACCTAGTAATATAAAAAAGATAGTGACTACTAATGTTTTCAATGTTTTCTTGCATTTAATTGTCATTTTACAGACGTAACGACAGTAAGTGGAGTCACGTGCTCAAAATAATCTCTAATCAAAAGAGACTTATTTTGAAAGACAAAAATGAATTTACATCACACAAAGGTCATTTAAACTGTTATATTATTAAGCAAAAGGTGTTTGATTAGTCAATAAAGTAAAAAGAATATTAATTCCATTTTTCAGTTCTCGAACAAAATACATAGAATAAAATGATATGCAGTTTTGCTAAGTTTTGATTAGAAAATATGATTATAACGTGACTCCACATTATCAAGCTAAAACAAAGAAAAATGAAAAGTTAACAGCAATACAAATTAGAAAGGGAAAGAAAGAGAGAAACAGAGAGCGAGATGGGAGAAAGAAACATACAGTCCGCCTCTTGTTGTCAAAAGCAACATCAAGGCCACCAAAGCCTACTTGTTCGGGAGGTAGTTCCGTACATTGAAAACCACATGAAATGACAACCCCCTTCACACCGAAAGGACTGAAGTTCGAGTCACTAAACACCAAGTGCAAACACTCCCGCTCCCTGGTCCGCCCCATTGTCGCCCAGGCTATTCCTGCCTACCACCTATTGAAATTGTAACAAAACTTGCATGTACAGAATTACAAACATTATGCTGTGCTGAAGCCGGAATTAAACTGAAATAAATACAAAAGGGATATATTATTACCATGTCATATATCTTATATTGTCTCTTGAAAATCAGAATTGTTGATCAAAGTTTCAGAATTAAGCTGTTCCTACCACATAGTGCTTATGTGTAACACTGCAAAACAGTCTAACTGCAATCACCGGTAAATACATTTGTTGTATATGAAAATTATAGTGACAACTGTCTTTGGCATTACGTGTAAACTTACGCAGAGGTTGCGGAAGACTTTTAGCGGACATATGCAATCACATGACATTCCGTGTCGTTCAAATGCAGTGTATTTTTCCTTGTCACATTACAATATGGATCTGACCAAGGAGAAAAACCTAAACATAATTATGTACTAGTGAGAGAGAAAAAAATCTACCATTCAGGATTCTTGGAGATCCTGCGGGTAATTGCCATGTAGTCCCCTAAAATTTTAAGGAATTAAGTATCATTCCACATCGATATTCCTACTTTTAAATATTAAAAACGTCAAGAAAAATAATGGCAAACAATGAAGATCATGATCGTAACGAAATATCTGTACACTTATCATAGTCTGGTATGAAGTATAAGCTGATCATGGCCTGCACTACTCTGATGTATACGATGATCATGGCCTGCAGTGCACCGATATGTACGCTAGTCATGGTCTGCATGTGTACAGATTTGTTCGCTGATACTGGTCTACAGTGCACAGATATATACACTGATCATGGCCTACACTGCACAGATGGATACGCTAATCATTGCCTACATT
Organism: Cyclina sinensis; assembly: GCA_012932295.1. Classification (NCBI taxonomy): domain Eukaryota; kingdom Metazoa; phylum Mollusca; class Bivalvia; order Venerida; family Veneridae; genus Cyclina; species Cyclina sinensis. The sequence continues at coordinate 23,064,219 of JAAONU010000015.1, forward strand.
GCACAGATCTGTACGGTGATCATGACCTGCAGTGCACAGATATATACACTGATCATGGCCTACACTACACAGATGTATACGCTAATCATTGCCTACATTGCACAAATCTGTACGGTGGTAATGACCTGCTGTGCACAGATATATACACTGATCATGGCCTATACTACACAGATGTATACGCTAATCATTGCCTACATTGCACAGATCTGTACGGTGATCATGACCTGCAGTGCACAGATATATACACTGATTATGGCCTATACTACACAGATGTATACGCTAATCATTGCCTACATTGCACAGATCTGTACGGTGATCATGACCTGCAGTGCACAGATATATACACTGATCATGGCCTATTCTACACAGATGTATACGCTAATCATTGCCTACATTGCACAAATCTGTACGGTGGTAATGACCTGCTGTGCACAGATAAATACACTGATCATGGCCTATACTACACAGATGTATACGCTAATCATTGCCTACATTGCACAGATCTGTACGGTGGTAATGACCTGCAGTGCACAGATATATACACTGATCATGGCCTATACTACACAGATGTATACGCTTATCATTGCCTACATTGCACAGATCTGTACGGTGATCATGACCTGCAGTGCACAGATATATATACTGATCATGGCCTACACTGCACAGATGTATACGCTTATCATTGCCTACATTGCACAGATCTGTACGGTGATCATGACCTGCAGTGCACAGATATATACACTGATCATGGCCTACACTGCACAGATGTATACGCTTATCATTGCCTACATTGCACAGATCTGTACGGTGATCATGACCTGCAGTGCACAGATATATATATACACTGATCATGGCCTACACTGCACAGATGTATACGCTTATCATTGCCTACATTGCACAGATCTGTACGGTGATCATGACCTGCAGTGCACAGATATATATACTGATCATGGCCTACTCGGCTCAGATGTATACGCTTATCATTGCCTACATTGCACAGATCTGTACGGTGATCATGACCTGCAGTGCACAGATATATACACTGATCATGGCCTACACTGCACAGATGTATACGCTTATCATTGCCTACATTGCACACATCTGTACGGTGATCATGACCTGCAGTGCACAGATATATATACTGATCATGGCCTACTCTGCTCAGATGTATACGCTTATCATTGCCTACATTGCACAGATCTGTACGGTGATCATGACCTGCAGTGCACAGATATATACACTGATCATGGCCTACACTGCACAGATGTATACGCTTATCATTGCCTACATTGCACAGATCTGTACGGTGATCATGACCTGCAGTGCACAGATATATATACTGATCATGGCCTACTCTGCACAGATGTATACGCTTATCATTGCCTACATTGCACAGATCTGTACGGTGATCATGACCTGCAGTGCACAGATATATACACTGATCATGGCCTACACTGCACAGATGTATACGCTTATCATTGTCTACATTGCACAGAACTCTACGGTGATCATGACCTGCAGTGCACAGATATATACACTGATCATGGCCTATACTGCACAGATCTATACGGTGATCATGCCCTGCTCTGTACAAATGTAAAAGATACTGTCACTAGCAGAATAAATGTTAAGGAAATGCTTTATATTGTTTCTGCTTAATCGAAGACGTTTTCAAATAAAGAACTAATTCGTCATTTAACACATTTTAAAACTGTGAAGAAGTCGTTACACAGACGGTACAGACCTATGTAATAATGTAACTCAGTAGTATGATATTTAATATCTTGACATAGCTTCCAAACTGTCTTGTTCTCAAAACAATTATAGTTTGTACTTTTTTGCTTCGTACAGCTGTTTTCAATCAATGCTTTATATAAGGATCAGTTCCTATCTTAACAGTTCCTTGAAAAACCTCATATAAGAAATTGTCGCCATTTTCTCGTTACTTGGAGAATATATTCACTGACCAGATCAGCTATCAGTGAATGGTAAAAGTAGTTTTTCTAGGCAAACTGGTGCAAGTCTCCATACGTACGTCAGGATGCCACCAATTTATTTCTGCAAGTATAAAAAGACAATAACTGTTTAATATCGACCTTATGTCTGGTCGAACAGAATTAAACAACTCGTGCAACTCGTGCATGTTTTGTACATTGAAATATTTATTTCGTGTTGAAGCAAAATCCATACAGTCAATAAAAATGAGTTAAACTGTAAGATCTGTAAAACAAGGAACACACTGTGTGACATGTTCCCCTTTCAGAAGATGAGAGTGAGTAAGGTAAGAATGTCGAAAACGATAACCTCAAAGGACAAGTTCTTCTCTGCGTGATAATCTAGAAAATTACAACTACTCTCCTAGGAAAGGTTAATAGAAAACAATTTATTTGTATGATTCATAGGGTCTGCCAGACTTTTTGTATACAACTGTTTACAATGGGTCTGAAATCACTACTTGTATACGGAATTTGGGAAGGTAAAATCTCAGTATATTTATAGCCGTTTTGGCAGCTTTATCTGCTGCCTCATTGCCCTGAATTCCAATATGTCTAGGGAGCCAACAATATTTGGATAGAAATGGGGTTTTCTCTATAACTAAACTGTAGGAGGAGGGGGCAGTCAGTTTTAAAGGCGATACGTGTTTCTAGTCATCTTAAAGAAATAAATGAGCAAACAGACAACTGCGCCCTTTAGGTTCAAAGACTAAAACAAAACAAGTTCCGCTCATCAGTATGATTTAAAAAGATGCCGAGATGATGATTTAATTATAGGCGAACAGGAATATCATGAATAAACCATCATGTTTACCAATGTCATTTTGTCTGAAGCAGAAGACTGACTGAAGTGAAGTTTTGCAAAATAATTTAGAGAGATGTGAACAGAATTTGCGAGGATGAAAAAGATGGTGTTGGTCTAAAAGAGGATACTCTATTCTACTCTATTCTAAAGATACAACCAAGACACTAAAGCTGTCTATCATGTAGAGAAAAGCAACAAGGTCATGTTGTTTAAGTTTGCTATGATAAGTGTCAGCACATCGGCAAGTTTCGACAGGTATTCGATTTTCATAGGTCTCGACTTCATCAGTTTGGACTGTTTATCTTCTGCTTTCTAACTTTCTACGACAGAACATTTTGATAGATCGAGGTCTTTGTGTAATGAATTCAGTTCTATTTTAATTCGTTCTATAATATTGCTTCTAATATTTATATAAATTAAAACCTGACCTGGCCTTTGTATTCAAGTGTTATGGCCACGACTATTATAGTTGAAATAATGTGACTGAAAGAGAATCGTCTCAATTTCTAAATGGAGGGAATTAGGGCTGCTTATCGGATAAGTCAAGCTGATGTGCATCTGAAGTCAGTTGACAGCAGTAAACAAAGAATGACAATTAAAACCTTTATATTAAGGGTAAATTCACTTAGACTTATATAAAAGAAATGAAGGTTTATAAATAGGCAAACTGCTAAAGACTTCTTTCAACAGATCAATGACATTTTGTCTAAATTAGAAGACTTACAGTAGAGAACGACATTTCGTATTTAGAATGTTTGAAGAAAAATGCTTTGAATTGTACTTTGTACGAATATGATTTGGAGTGTTCTTAGGAAAATGTATATAACTGAACTGCTCTCAGCATCAAACTGATCAAGAGTGTTGGAAGGGAATGTCTCAGCAAAACGTCTTGGTACCAGCCTGATTCTGACTGTTGGAAGAAATATGTCCTGTCATAAATTGCAATTTGTACCCAAATGACTTGGAGTGTTGAGGGAAAATGTCTAATTATGAATAGAGCTTAGTACCAAAGTGATTTCAAGTGTCAGTCATAAATGACGCATGGTATCAAAACGATTCTGACTGTTTCTACCAAAATGACTTGGAATGTTGAGAAAAAAAGTCTTATCATGAATATAGCTTAGTTCCAAAGTGATTGAAGTGTCGAAGTCATAATTTACGCATAGTATCATAACGATTCTGACTGTTTGAATGAAAATATCTTGTTATAAATTGCAATAAGAACCAATCTTAATATGTCAGTTTGAACGAAAATGTCTTGTCATAAATTTCAACTGGTTCCAAAATGATTCTGTCTGTTCGAATGAAAATGTCTTCTCATAAATTGCACTTAGTAGCAAAATGATTATGACTATGTAAATGAAGGTGTCTTGTCATGAATTGCAATTGGTAACACAGTGTTACTGAATGTTCGAATGTTCGAAATATCCTCTCATAAATTTTAGTCAGTACCAAAATGACTTGGAATGTTGAAGGAAAATGTCTTACCATGAAACACATTTGGTACAAAAATGATTCTGACTATTTGAATGACAATGTCTGTCATCATGTAATTAGTACCAAAATGATTCTGACTGTCTGAATGACAATACCATGTTATAAATTGCAATTGGTACCAAAGTGATTCTGACTGAATGGTAATATCTGTCATCAACTGCAATTGGTACCAAAACGATTCTGAATGAATGACAATATCTATCAATTGGAGTGTTAAATGGAAAATGTATTTGGAGTGTAGGAAGAACTTGTTAAAGCTGCGTACAACTTATAAAAATCACTAGAGGTCTGTGGGTATAAAACCTATCATATATTTGTACTGTTAGCATCAGGATCCATACCCTGCAGAGATACTATAAAAACTTTGGTCGCTTTAAGTTTATAGCAACAGCAAAATATCGACTGAAAGAGATTCCATTAAACACACAAAAAACATATAGCTAACATTAATTTTTATATAAAAAACAAGCAAGATATAAGTAATGAAATGGGCACAACCTGGTTATTCCACCACTTTCTAGCTTTGAAATTTGAGCTACTCAGTGCAAGGTCGATGAGGTGAATACATAGAGAACATGTCTACGCCAATAACATTTTTAAAAAACAATACTGCAAACAAATTTGCTCTGCAGGTAGTTCAAACCAAATTCAGTATGCTGCACGAGTATAGCCAACAGTAACAGGGCCTCACTTGTGTAACTTTCATCGTCATAGTCAAGGTGATGATATATTTGTCTTCGCCAGACAGCAAATGCCTACAAATACAATGGTCACTTGTATTAATGGTTCAGGAATAACAAAAACGGTACTGAAATAGTTTCAGCGTACTTAACATACAACATACATTTAGTACACATTAAAACTACAAAGACAGATACTTACATGATGTGGAGTATTGGTAGGAAATAAACAGAACTTTGTACCAACGTGACTTTGAAAGCTGAAAGGAAAACATATTGTCATGAACTGCACTTGTAACCAAATTATTTGAAGTGTTGAAAGGAAAATTAATTGCAATCGGTACAAAAGTGATCTGGAGTATTAAAGAAAAACTGTCATGAATTGCATATGGAGAATAGAGTGCCATGATGGCCCTAATTTGCTCACCTGCGGCTTATTGCTCAAGCACCAAGTATCGTTATTGGTTGTTATGGGTGTTCGTTGTTCGCAAGTTTGAATAAGTTTGCAATAAGTTTGAAGACTCAGGGTGTAATGGTACTCAACTTTTTCAGCAGAAATAGTTTTACTCTACATGTCCCTGTGACCTTGACCTTTGACCTACGGACCCCAAAATAATAAGGTTATTCTAATATAATTACCCTATGAAGTTTGAAGGTTCTGGGTCTTATGGTACTCCAGTTACTGAGCAGAAATGGTTTTCAGTCTACAGGTCCTGTGACCTTCACTTTTGACCAACTGACCCCAAAAACGACAGGGTTCTTTTAATGTGTAAGGGCAATCATCCTATGAAGTTCGAAGTCTCTGGGTAAAATGGTACTCCAGTTACTGAGCAGAATTAGTTTTCACTCTAGAGGTCCTTGTGAACTTGGACCCTAAAACAATAGGGTTCTTCTAATACAATTACTCTATAAAGTTTGAAGGCTTTAGGTGTAATGGTACTACAGTTACTCAGCAGAAATCCTTTTCTTTCTACAGGCCTATGTGACATTGACCTTTGACCTACTAATCCTAAAAACAATACAGTTCTTCTATTTAGTAAAAGCAATCATTCTATGACGAACAGACACCCATGGACAGGGCTAAAACAATATGTCTCCACTAGAAGGGCGGGGTTGGGGGTTATGGTCTAGCCCTTGGTGTTTCTTAGCAGCAGACTTTTTAAGTTTTGCCTGTATAAGTCTTTGTGTAAAATCAAATGACACCCGGGTGGGGTCAGGTCTGACCCCAGGGTCATGATGAACGAACTTGGTAGAGATCCTCTAGTCTATACTACATACTTAATATCTAAGCCGTACACCTTTTGGTTTTTGACAAGGAGATTTTTAAAACTTTTTTCCTATATAACTATATGTAAACAAGTGACCCCCGGGGCAGGGCCTTTTTGGCCCAGGGGTCATTATTTGAAGAAACTTGGTAAAGGTCTACTAGACAATGCTGCACACCAAATATCTTATCTCTAGGCCAAGTGGTTTCTGATAAAAATAGTTTTAAAGTTTTTCCCATAAAACTCTATGTAAAACATGTGACCACTTGGGCGGGCCATTTTTGACCCAGGGGCCACGATTTGAACAAACTTGGTAGAGGTCCTCTAGACAATGGTACATGCAAAAATCTAAGCTCTATGCATTTTGGTTTCTGATGTAAAGATTTTTTAAAACTTTTCCCTATATAACTCTATGTAAACAAGTGACCCCCGGGACAGGGCCTATTTTGACCCAGTGGCTTCGGTTTGAGCAAACTTAGTAGAAGTCCACTAGAAAATGCCACACACCAAATTTCTAAACTTTAGGCCTTGCGGTTTCTGACAATAAGATTTGTGGTTTTTGACAAGAAGATTTTAAGTTTTCCCTAAATATATCTATGTAAAATCAACTGAACCCTGGGGTGGGGGTCAGTTTTGACCCCACGGTCATAATTTGAACAAATATGGTAGAAGTCCACTAGATGATGCTTCATATCAAATATCGAAGCTCCAAGCCTTGAGGTTTCGGAGAAGAAGATTTTAAAGATCCAACTTTTAAAATCTTTTATTAGCTGCAGTGACCCAGAAATGCAATGGACCAGAACCATTTGAAAAAAACTTTCATTAAATTTGGCCCTGTGGATTCATGAGGAGATGTCGTTTGAATGAAAAGTTTACGACGGACGGACGGGCGATGGTCAAAGACCGATCAGAAAAGCTCACCTTGAGCACTTTGTGCTCAGGTGAGCTAAAAAGTGATTTGAGTCTTGGAAAGAAGTACAGAAAACGTAAGTTCGATATACAGATCAACTTCACATAAACAAAAATACTTCATAATATACTGTATGGCTAAAAATCCATGTTTTTAGCAATATGGTATTGCAAGTGTTTTTTTTACACGGAAACGCAAAGCAACATGTTACATATAAGGTAGCCTTGTTCACTGACTTCGTAGCTTATTCTGTACACCTGTTAAACGAATATGTCTTGTCCACCATTTTCACAGCAAACAGAAGATCAATATAGAAGATTTCTACATATGCTAGATCGAGCCTTCAATCTTCATTGTCATTCTATACAATCTGATAACATTGGGATCAGAGATACGAAATAATAGATAGATAAAATGAATGAATGAGTGGTGTTTTATGGCCCGTCGACAACTACGGTCATTTTGGGCGCAAATAATATTGTATTAAAAAAAGAACTAATAATTAACTATTTTGTTAAAAAGTAGCTACGATGTAAAGGTCAAAAGTTGTCGATAGGAGGTAAAATATGATGTAGTTAAAAGTTCTTTATGTAAAAAATAAAATGATTATATCTTGTTAAAAATGTTGATATCTTTTAAAAATTTAAAGATTAAGTCTGGTCGAACAGAATTAAACAGCTCATGCATGTTTTGTACATTGAAATATTTATTGCGTATTGGAGCAAAGTCCACACAGTCAATAAAAATGAGTTTAACTGTAAGATCTGTAAAACAAGGAACACACTGAGGGACTTGTTCCCCTTTCAGAAGATGAGAGTGAGTAAGGTAAGAATGTCCAATACGTAGACGACAAAGGACAATTTCTTTTCTGCGTGGTGGTCTAGATGACAACAGCCACCCTCTGAGGACAGGTTTGATGGAAAACAATTTATTGGTCTGATTCATAGGATCTTCACACGTTGTCTGCCAGACGTTTTGTATAAAACTGTTGACAATGGGTTTAAAATCGCTATAAGGAACTTTAAAAGGTAAAATTTCAGTATGTAAAACTGTTTTTGCAGCTCCATCTGCTGCCTCATTTCCTGAAGTGTGGCTGGGGAGCCAACAAAATACTATTTCAGAATCCTGAAGAAGAAGGGAAAGTTTTTGTAATAAATTGACCATGAGAGGATTTTCAGTATTTTCGTGATCAAGAGTTTGGATAGCTGACAAAGAGTCGGTGAAAATAAGGTATTTAAAGAAGTCATCAGTTTCAAAATGATCCAAAGCGAATTCAGTTGCCTTAAATTCTGCTGAAAAGATAGATGAATTGTCAGGGAGACGAAAAGAGATTGTTTTATCTTCTGTTACAGCAGCAGCAGCTACACTGCTGGTCTGTTTCGAGCCATCTGTGTAAATGTATTCATAATTGAAAAACTGATTTCATTGTTCTTTATTTTTAATAGTTCAGGACTGGTTGTATCTTTTTTATCTTTAGCAAGATCATATATGTATCTTGGAGATTTCCATGTTCATGGTGGTATTGTTGGTACTTTATTAATTGCTATGTCATCCAAGTCTATGTCTAGGCAATCAAGGTATGGACCGTATCCTAAGCTAAATGGAGGGATAGTTTTCCCACTTTTTAGAAAAAGATCTTTGTACATAGGATTGAAAACACTTTTATAGGTTGGGTTATTTGGATTTGATTTGAGTTTAAGAAAATACTGCAAACCAAGCCTTTGTCTTCTCAAATATAAAGATGGGTCATTTGCTTCGGCATATAAGCTAGCGGCTGGAGAGGTTCTGAAAGCACCAAGTGCAAGTCTAAGATCCTGATGGTGAATAGTGTCTAATCTTTTAATGTAAGACTTTTTTGCTGAACCATACACTACACATCCATAGTCAAGTTTAGATCTTATAAGAGATCTGTAAAGTCTCAGAAGAACTTTACGGTCAGCTCCCCAATCCATACTGGAAACCACTCTCAACAGATTAAGAGCTCTTTGACATTTATCTGAAGGATATGTGATGTGATAAAAGATAATTTGGAATCAAATAAAAGACCAAGAAATTTAAATTCTTTCACTACTTCAATAGGCGTGCCATCGAGGGTTAGATAAGGATCTAGATGTAGGTTGCAAAGTTTGCAAAAATGCATACATTTTGTTTTGGTTTTAGAAAATTTAAAACCATTTTCATCTGACCATTTGTGTAAATTAGTTAAAACTTGTTGTAATTGTCTTTCAATAGTATGCATGTGTTTTGATCTGTAACAGATACAAAAGTCGTCAACATAAAGAAAACACTCCATTCCTGGGTTGACAGCTTTGATAATTTGTTGATCTTAACACTAAAAAGAGTGACAGAGAGGATGCAACCTTGAGGAACATCTATTTCCTGTTTGTGTGGATCAGATAGAGTAATACCAACACGAACTTAAAAATGAAGAAATAAAAAAGGCAAGTCGACCTCTGATTCCAAAATTATGGAGGTCATGCATGATGCCATGTTTCCAAGTAGTATCATATGCACTTTCAAGATAAAAAAAGATAGAGACAAAGTGTTCTTTTTTGATAAAGGCTTCTCGTATGAGAGTTTCAAACTTGACTAGATGATCTAATGTGTTTCTTTGTTTTCGGAAGCCAGATTGAAAGTTGGTGATTAGTTTTTTCTGTTCTAGAAACCATAAAACAAGCCTGGTATTTACCATTGTTTCCATGGTTTTGCAAAGACAACTTGTTAAAGCTATTGGACGGTAATTGGAAGGATCTGTAAGATCTTTATTGGGTTTGGGGACAGGAATTATAACAGCTTCTTTCCAAGATTTTGGAAGAATTCCAGTTTGCCATATTTGATTGTATATTTCTAATAAACAGTGTAAAGTTGAATCAGGAAGATGTTTGAGGAATTATGTCTCCCCCCAAAAATGGGGGAGACATATTGTTTTTCCCCCGGTTGTCCGTCCGTCCGTCCGTCTGTCTATCCGTCACAAAATCGTGTCCGCTCTGTATCTTCCAAAGCCCTTGAAGGGTTTTTATGAAACTTAGGTCAGATGTTCACCTCATTAAGGCGACGTGCAGAACCCACTTTGCGGGTGTGGTGTCTCAAGGTCAAGGTCACACTTGGAGGTTAAATGTCAGATGCCACAAAATCGTGTCCGCTCTGTATCTTCCAAAGCCCTTAAAGGATTTTTATGAAACTTGGGTCAGATGTTCACCTCCTCAAGGCGACGTGCAGAACCCACTTTGCGGGTGTGGTGTCTCAAGGTCAAGGTCACACTTAGAGTTTAAATGTCAAATGCCACAAAATCATGTCCGCTCTGTATCTTCCAAAGCCTTTGAAGGATTTTTATGAAACTTGGGTCAGATGTTCACCTCATCAAGGCGACGTGCAGAACCAACTTTGCGGGTGCGGTGTCTCAAGGTCAAGGTCACATTCGGAGGTTAAATGTCAAATGCCACAAAATCGTGTCCGCTCTGTATCTTCCAAAGCCCTTGAAGGATTTTTATGAAACTTGGGTCAGATGTTCACCTCCTCAAGGCGACGTGCAGAACCCACTTTGCGGGAGTGGTGTCTAAAGGTCAAGGTCACACTTGGAGGTTAAATGTCAAATGCCATAAAATCGTGTCCGCTCTGTATCTTCCAAAGCCCTTGAAGGATTTTTATGAAACTTGGGACAGATGTTCACCTCATCAAGGCGACGTGCAGAACCCACTTTGCGGGTGTGGTGTCTCAAGGTCAAGGTCACACTTGGAGGTTAAATGTCAAATTTTACAATCGTCTGACTCAATACTACCTGCAGCAACTGACTGGGGGGAGACATATGTTTTTGTTCAATCAAAAACCCATTTCTAGTTGGAAATGGACTTTATCTGATCCAGGTGCAGTGTCATGTGCTCTTTTAAGAGCTAGTTTTAGTTCGTTCTTTAATTGAAAATAATTTATTGTATGTTTCATTGTTTTTATATTTAAAGTTGAGTCTTACTTTCTCTTCTCCTTTCTTGTACTTTTGAAATTGTGCACGGTAGTTATAAGTTGATGATTTGTTAGCAAATGTGTTAGCTAAAGTATTTGCAATTTCTTTTTTGGATGTTACTGTAGTAGATGATGTTTTAAGATGCTGAACAGAATGATGGTTATTTTTCCCAGATAGTTTCCTCACCATATCCCAAGTACTTTTAATAGATGATCTTGAGTTGAGGTTTGATACGTACTGACGCCTTGATGACCGTTTGCTTTGTTTGATGGTTCTACGAGCTTTTGCACGAGCAATTTTGAATTTTACGTGATTTTCTCTGGTGGGTTTAAGATTAAATTGTCTAAGGGCAATTTTCCGCTCAGAAATAGCTGCTTTACAATCTTTATTATACCAAGGCTTAGTTGGACGTTTTGGAGAAGTCGTGGTCTGAAGTACTGCCTCCTCAGCAGCCCTGATGAGTAAGAATGTAAAAAGTTCTGATGGATCTTCATGGTCAAGAAATTTGTCTGTTGAAATGGTTTGTTCACAGCGAACTTTAAACAAGTTCCAATTTGCTTTGTGAAGTTTCCACTGTGTAAGGCCTTCCTGAACTGAAGGATCTTCTTCTAATAAAATAATTGGAAAATGGCCACTCCCATGAAGGTCAGAATCAACATTCCAAGAAAAGTCTTAAAATATGTCAGGACTGCACAGAGACAAGTCTAAAGATGAGTAGGAACCAGTAGCAGGATGTAAATACGTGTGTGTTTTGTTATTGAAAAAACATAAATAATGCTTTGTAATGAAATCTTCAATAAGATGTCCTTTTTGATTAGTATCTGAACAACCCCATAATGTATTATGGGAGTTAAAAGTCACCCATTAGAAGAAATGGGGAAGGAAGCTGTGAAATAAGTTTATCAAGGTCAGCAATGTTGATTGGTTGAGTTGGTGGAAGATAAAGAGAGCATAAAGTAATGGTTTTGTTTAAGGAGATGCTTACAGATTGTGCCTGTAGAGTTGTATCAATAGATAAAACTTTATGTGGTACAGCATTATTTATGAATAGAGAAACTCCTCCACATGCTCTCTCACCAGAATTTGCTGCTTTGTTATAAGAGGAATAATGTCTTATTGAAAAGATATTAGTACTTTTTGGAATTGTTTCTTGAAGACACACTGCTACTGGTTTGTACTGAGATAAAAGTAAGGATAATTTCTCAAAGTTAGATTTAAGTCCACGACAGTTCCATTGTATTATATTATTATTCATTTTTAATGTAAAAGTTAAAAGAGCACAAAAAATAAAATTATAGGAAGTATGGCTTTAATCATGATTTTCCAGAGTTTGATTTAGCTGGTTTAGCTGATTACCAATCATCAATATTACTATTCCAGTCTTCGTCTTTAGCATCATTCCATGGAGTTTCAAAATCAGAGGCATCAGCCTCGATATATGCCTCTTCAGCATCATGTTTCCCAAGGTGTTGAAATTATTTGATGTTTCTACATTTATTGTTTCATTTATTTGAACTTTTTCCTTTGGAGTTTGTCGAGTTGGAGTAAGAGGTTCTTTAGTATGGTTAGAATGTTTCTTTTGTGTATGTTTATTTGACTGGGAGTGAGGCAATTGATTTTGTTTAGTTGTGTTTATAGAATCTTTGCTGTTTAGCTTAAGCTGTTTCTCCTTGTCATGGGATGAATAGTTTGCTTTGGCTTTTTCTTCTTGTTTAGACTGGGGAGGGTGTTTGTTTTGGGATGATGAAACTGCAGTTTGAGTGTTGGAAGGATCAATTTCACACGTAAATTCTTTGTGTGATTGTTTGGGGGTTGAAACAGAGGTTTGAGCATGAGGTGTTGTAGATATAGAAATAGTAGATTTAGCAGAGTTAGCTGATGACAGCATGTTTGTCAGTTCACCAGCAATTTCAGGAAACCTTCTCCTGATTATCTGGACAAGATGATTACAGGTGTGACATGTTTGTTTTTCATTAAGAGGAGTGGTGATGTTTGCGTAACTTGGTTTGTTTGTTGGTGAATTTGTTGTCTTTGCTGAAAGATTTTACGAGCTTCAGGGAAACTAATATATACCATGTATTTGATTGTTGAGATTTCTTTCTCAGATTTCCAGATGGGACAGTCTCGAGAATATGTGGGGTGTGAGGATTTGCAGTTAAAACAGAAAGGAGGGTTTTTCAATGTTTTTGGTGCATGGTCAGGTCCTTCAAAAGAACAGTTACCACTAGGGATGGGAACGAATACTGATATCAATATTCGAACATTCGCTTTGCCTTATTCGAATATATTCGAATATTTGTTTTTTTCCCAGTTCAGTCAGTTACCCGAATTTTGGTATCCGAACATTGGTACTGTTTTATCACCTGTACGTTGTCGGGGAAAACAGCAATGTTTTATCTAGAAATGGCGTAGAAATGACTTGTTTTAAGGAAGTTTTAAATACTTATCAAGTGACTGGCAGTGCATAATATATTCCGTTCATTAAAACCGCGTGAAATAAGTCCAAACACGAGAGGGGTGCATGTTGTTTTTTTCTTCTTTTTTCCGTACAGCTTATTTCAATATTGTTAAGCCATGATCAAACATAAAGCGAGGATAATTTTTGTTTCAAATATGCTTATAAGAGGAAAATATTTAAGCTTTTCTACTGATTGGGCAACTAAAAAGTAATATCAATAAAGTTATAAGCGTGACTGGTTGTTCGTTCTCGTAAAACTTGACGTTAATCCTTGAATATTGTGAGACAAACAACCTTTTAAAATTTGTGAAATAAAATGGACAAAAGATTATAAGATATCACAATTATTATCAGAATACTTACATTTATAAAAATCAACGATGCTTTATTTGAAAAAAAGGTCATTTTAGAATATTCGAATTTGATTTTTGATTTGATTCCCATCCCTAGTTACTACAGACAGATTGATTTTGACATTTTGTTTCATGATGGCCATAACTTTGACATTGTGGATTTGTGGATTTGGTATGTACACACTGACTTTGACAGATTGATAACCAGTTTTAATGCTTGAAGGGAGATTTGGTGTTGTGAAGGTTATGATGTATGTGTCTGTTTGTTAAGTTCTTTTAACTTCTGAAACAAATTGTGTTTTAAGATTAGATTTTATATCTTCCGCTGACTCACAAAAGGAAAGGTCCTTGCATCTGATAACTCCTTTGCATGTATCAAGTTATTTATGAGGGTAAATGTTAACTTCTGTTTGAAAAAATTGTTTGGTTTTAAGATTTTTGGATTGCTGAAGAGTAGAACATTCCACAAGTAGAGTTTCATTTTTTAGTTTTTTGACAAATCTAGGTGTTCCTAAAATGGCAGAAAGTTGTTTTTCAATGATAAAAGGTGATATCGGTTTGGAAGAGTCTGTAGATTCAATCACAATTAAGTGAGGGAAGTTTAAAGATGATGAAGAAGGGATGTTAGGTATAGGAGGTTCACTGTCAGAGTCTTAATCAGATGGAAGTGTACGCTTGGCTTTCTTTTTGGGATGCCATGATGGGTTTTAGTGAGAATTCATCGCTGATGCTCCCGACCCGCCTTGGAGTCCAACATGGGGACACGACTTGGGGAAACCAAACACAACTCATGACAAGGATACATCAACGGTATACTCAAAGTGAAAGGGCTAGACTGGACAAATGTGTCTCTTCAGAAAGTCAATCCAAGCATAAGACTATCATTCAAGAAGAGCAGTGTCAATCAAAGACTTTCACCCGATTGGCCCATGAGCCACCGCCTTCTAGGCCATTGAAATAAATATGTTACAAAAGTCAAGCATTAATAGGTTTTAAAAAGATAATTTGATACAGTAGTCCGAGGAAAAGAAGTACAAATAAGATGGAGTTTCAATGACCTAGGGCTTGGCGTGACCAGCCGTTTGATCAAGGACGGTCCTTCCTGACCTCCCGTTTAGCCCAAATCAAGGCCAGTGGTGTATTGCAGGAACAGAGTACTTAATTGTGAACAGATTACTTTAAATAAACCTTAAAATGTGAAGACATTTGTTTTGTTATCAGAAATTAAGTTGAAAAAAAAGTTCATAACTCTGATAAAATTATCGGTATCATGCCAATTTCGAAAGAAACTGTACATTTACAGGACACATTAAACTTCATTTTAACAGAAATTAAGTCGAAAATAGCCATAACTCTAAAAAAAGGCGTCATACTAAATTGCGAAAAAGGAACCTGTACTTCATAAGACACATATATCTGCAAAATGTGAATGAAATCTGTACAAACGTTTGCCTTTTAATGCGCGGATACAAAATGTGGAGTAGAAATTGAGCCAACACACTGATAAAATAAGAGGTGTCACGTTTAATTTCGAAAGGGACCTATATTTTTATAAGATTGAATGAATGGTGTTTTATGACCCGTCGGCAACAACTGTCATTCTGGGCGCAAATAATATTGAATAAAAAAGAACTAATAAGTAACTATTTTGTTAAAAAAGTTACAATGATATAAAGTTCAAAAGTTGTCGATAGTAAATAAATAAAACGATTATATCTTGTTAAAAATGTTGATATCTTTAAAAAAAAAATAAAAATTAAGTCTGGCCGAACAGAATTAAACAGCTCATGCATGTTTTGTAAATTGAAATATTTATTTCGTATTGGAGTAAAGTCCACACAGTTAATAAAATGTGTTTAACTGTAAGATCTGTAAAACAAGGAACACACTTAGGGACTGGTTCCCCTTTCAGAAATGAGAGTGAGTAAGGTAAGAATGTCCAATACGTAGACGGCAAAGGACAGTTTCTTCTCTGCGTGATGGTCGAGAAGATAACAACCACTCTCCTAGGACAGGTTTAATATAAAACAATTTATTTGTTTGATTCATAGGATATTCCTATGTTATCTGGCAGACTTTTTGTATAAAACTATTGACAGTGGGTTCAAAATCGCTGTAAGGAACACGGAAAGGTAAAACCTCAGTACTTAGAGCTGTTTTGGCAGCTTTTATCGGCAGCCTCATTGTCCTGAATTCAAATATAGCTAGGGAGCCAAAAAATATTATCTCCGAATCCTGAAGAAGATGAGAACAAATCAACAATAAAAGGATTGTCAGTATTTTCATGATCAAGGGCTTGCATAGCTGATAAAGAGTCAGTGAAAATAAGATCTCTAAAATAACATTCAATGGTATACATGTGTTTTAATCTGTCACAAAAACAAAAGTCATCAACCAATAGAAAACAATACCAGGGTTGATGGCTTTGATAATGTTGTTAATTTTAACACTAAAAGTTATACAGAAAGGATAAAACCTTGAGGACCACTTCCTGTTCGTGTGGATCAGATAGTGTATTACCAACACAAACTTTGATCTGACGGTCTTTTAAAGATGAAGAAATAATAAAGGCCAGGCGACCTCTGATTCCTGAATTATGGAAGTCCTGCATAATGTCATGCCTCCAAATAGTATCATATGCACTTTCAAGATAAACAAAGAGTTCTTTTTTGAAAAAGGCTTCTTGTATGAGAGTTTCAAATTCAACTAGATGATCTAATGTGTTTCGTTGTTTTCGAAAGCCAGACTGAATGTTGGTGATTAGTTTTTTTTCTTTCCTAGACACCAAACAAGACAGGTATTTACCATTCTTTCCGTGGTTTTGCAAAGACAACTTGTCAGAGCTATAGGACGGTAATTAAAAGGATTTGTTACATCTGTATTAGGTTTTGAAATAGGGATAACAATGGCTTCTTTCCAAGATTTTGGGAGAATTCCATTTACCAACATTCATTATAGATGTCAAGTAAACAGTGTAAAGTTGAAACAGGAAGTTGTTTAAGAAATTGGTAATGGATTTTATCTGATCCAGGTGCAGTGTCGTGTGCTCTTTTAAGAGCTAGTTTAAGCTCTTTAATTGACAAAACTTTATTGTACGTTTCATTGTTGGTTGATTTAAAATTGAGTTTTGTTTTTTCTTCTATTCTTTTGTATTTTTGAAACTGTGCACTGTAGTTAGTAGGTGATGACTTGTGTGCTAATGTGTTAGCTAAAGTATCTGCATTTTTTTAGATGTTGCTATAGCAGATGATGTTTTAAGATGTTGAATAAAGTTATGGTTATTTTTTTTCCAGAGATTTCCTCAGCGCATTCCATGTTTTCTTTATAGATGATCTGGAGTTAAGGTTAGATACATTCTATCGCCCAAATAAGCGTCTGCTTTGTTTTATAGTTCTACGAGCTTTCGCTCGGGCAATTCTGAAATTTATATGGTTTTGAGTAAGTCTTAGATTATACTGTCTGAGGGCAATTGTCCGTTCAGATATAGCCGTCTTACATTCTTATCAAACCAAGGCTTGTATGGATGTAGTGGAGGAGTCGTGGTCTGAGGTATAGCCTTCTCAGCAGCACTGAGGAGTTAAGATGTAAAAAGTTCTGATGGATCTTCATGATCGAGAAACTTGTCTGGTAAAATGGTTTGTTCACAATTGGCCCTAAACAAACTCCAATTTGCTTTGTGAAGCTTTCAATTTGTTGGGCGTTTCTGAACTGAAGGACCGTTTTCTGGTAGAATGTATTTTCGTAAGACACATATACAAGCAAATTATGAATGAAATCTGTACAAAAGTTTCCCTTAAACTTTGCAGAAGCAAAATGTGGAATCAAAAAAGAGCCATAACTCTGATAATATTGGAGGTGTCAGGCCCAATTTGGAAATAATCCTGCACTTATATAAGACACATATACAAGCAACATATGAATGGAATCTGTGCATGTGTTTTCCTTAAAATACGCGGAAACAAAATAAGGAATCGTAAAAGGATAAAACTATCATAAAACTGAAGGTGTTATGGCCAATTTTAAAAGGGGATTGCTCTTTCATAAGACACATATTCATGCAAAATATAAATGAAATCTGTAAGGGTGTCTTCAATTAAATGCTTGGTAATTAAATGTGAAACCGAGAAAGGGTTATAACTCTGACAAAATTGGAGGTGTCATGCCCAATTTAGAAAGAAAACTTACTTTTAAGTGTAAAATGGGAATGAAATCTGTTAAGCGTTTTCTTTTAAGTGTGAGAAAACTTGATTCTAGCAGAAATTAAGTCGAAGAAGGGCCATAACTCTGATAAAATTAGCGATGTCAGGCCAAGTTTTAAAAGGCACCTGTAGTTTCATAAATCACCTTTACAGGCCAAATATGAATGTTATTTGTGCAAGCGTTTTACTTTAAATTCACAGAAACAAAACGTTGAGTCAAAAAAGTGCCATAACTCTGATAAAATTATAATTGTCATGCAGAATTCAAAAAGAATCTGAAGTTTCATAAGACATACCTTGTGAATGTAAAATATGAATGTAATATGTTAAAGCGTTTTCCTTTAAATGCGCGAAAACCAAATAAGGAGTCGAAAAAAGGCACTTACTCTGACAAAATTGAATGTGTTACGCCCGATTTCAAAAAGAACCTGTAGTTCCAAAATACACATAGACATGATAAGTGTGAATGAAAAATGCACAATGCATTTTCCTTTTAATGCGCGGAAACATAATCTGAAATCGAAAAATGGCCATAACTCTGATAAAATTTGAAACTGCATGCCCAGTTTTGAAAGGCACCTTAGTTTCATAATAAACGTGCAAAAATATGAATGAAATTTGTTAAAGCATTTTCCTTAAAATGTGTGGACACTTCATTTTAACTGAAAACAATCAATGGAAAAAGAGGCTTCACTCTAAAAAAGTAGATGTGTCGTGTTAAAATTAAAAGGGACCCTGTAGTTTCATAAGACATATACACATGCAAAGTATGAATGTAATCTGTATTACCGCTTTTCTTTAAATGCGCGGAGACAAAATGTGGAATCAAGAAATGGCCATAACTCTGACAAAATTAGAGGTGTCACGTCATATTTCCAAAAGAACCTGTAGTTTTGAAAGACATATACACAGGTAAAATATGAATGAAATATGTACAAGCGTTTTTTATTTTTATTTTGTTATTATAATTGCGCGGTAACAATATGAGGAGTCGAAAATGTGCCATAACTCTGATAAAAATAGAATGAATGAATGAATGAATGAATGAATGGAGTTGTATGGCCCGTCGACCACTAAGGCTGCTAAAATAGAACTAACACTTTATAAGACACATATACATGCAAAAATTAAATGAAAGCTACAAGGGTGTTTCCCTCTAAATGCGCAATAAAAATGTGAGATAGAAAAAGGACCATAACTCTGATGAAACTGGAGGTGCCACGCCCAAATTTTTAAGGAATCTGTCGTTTCATAAGACACAATTCATGCTAAATATGAATTGAATATTTGCACACGTTATGCATGGAAATGAAATTTATATGGATGGACGCACGTACAGACAGACGAACAGGTGCAAGTCTCTACGCCCCTTCGCCTTCTTTTGAATTGCGAGAGCATCTTAAAAACGAAATCCTATTTATAGAGTCCAGAGGAATGATTTATTTTGCGTCCAAATCAAACTTAATTATCCGCATGATTGAAGGCTTTAATCACAGTCAGTCTTTAATCAGTGGAAAACAAAGACACAATGTCTTTAGATAGATCAGGAACGGTATATAAAGACCAACGAGTTCAACATTTGGTCAGTTGTATACAACAAGTTTGTGTTTCAACATAAGACAAATGGTAGATAAAGACGTTTCATTTAAGATGATATACAATTATGGTATGGTACTACAGATCTGGTTGGAAAGTGAATAGAAATACATTATTTTCATCTTAATGACAAGGTAACGTAGATACTTACCTTATCAAAAGACAAATTAAGATATCATCATGATTATGCAACAAGAGAATTAGAAACATACAACTTTAAATCAAAGTTAAGAACGATTGACTTGAGGAGGAGAAAAGGCAAAGTGAATGAATTGAATTGTGTCTTTTTGAATACAAAGTAATCGTGGTATCTCGGCCATCTCAGACATCTTCACAGAGGGAAAACCCGTGGATAATAAGGCCAAAAATACAACAGAAACCCAATATTTGTGGTTTTCGAATGTTAAAAAGATAGATACGAACTAGTTTCAAGACGGATCATTATCAAGTAATAGATGTTGACGTTTGAGTGGCGGAACATAAAGACTTATGTGTTTCAACATAAGTTTTGTGTAAAACGAGAACTGTCACTGAAAGATGACAATGCCCCCTAAGTACTGCTTTTACCTTAGGACTGAAGATTAGATGAGAATAAATTGTAGTTCCTTCAAAAATGTGGGTAAATTTTACAATTTGATTTCAAGGTCAAGGTTAATAACAACATATGCCATTTGAAAGATTTCTCCGAAAGGATTGTTGTGTACGAACATGAACGAAATCTGTTAAGTCAGAAAGAAGTGGGGATATTTCTGACAATTTCACTTCAATGTCTAGATCATTTAAGGGTCAAGGTAAAAAATGTATGTGTAAGATTTCTCTTAAAGGGTTGTTGTGTGAAAACATGAGCTAAATTTGTTTAGTAATAAAGAGGTTATGTCAATTATTAATCATTTTTGACAACCGGACCTTCGAAGGAAAGGTCATTCTGGGGTCAAGGTAATAACAACATAGGTCAGTGGGCAGGTCTCGTCCAAAGTGTTTTGTTTACAAGTGTGAAACAAATCCATTTACTCGAAAGGAGATTATCGGTAATGTCGAAGTTTTTTAACAATTGGACCTTTGATGTCAGTGGGAAGGTCTTGTTCAATGGGTTGTTGTGTCCAAGTATGAAGTAAACCTATCTGCCAATAAGAAAGTTGCGGGTAATGTTTAAGTTTTGGGACGAAATGACAAACGGAGGGACGAATAGTTCAAAAACTATGTGCCTTCCTTCGAGGAAATAAAAAGACAAAGATACTGAAACACAAGAACGTGCATATAAGACTGGTACTTGTGGATGGGCACAGGCTGTTTGAAACTGAAAGACATGACAGTATTAACAAAGTTAGCTATTTCAACCAGAGGACAACGTTATAAAAACATTTTAATATGGGGATATGGATAGTATGATATGGGAGAAGCAGAAGCATACATATATTTGTAAAACTGAGAGACCAAGTAGTTTTCAAACATTTCAAAACGTGGAAAATGGTTTTCATGACTTGGGTATTATAACACAAGGTCAATAATGTATGGCGTAAGGCAAGGGGTATACAAAAACTTAGGTATATCATCAATGGTGCAGAAGGACAAGTATGTAAGCATACACAGTGTTACACAATGTTTTAGAACCTAAGAAGATGGAAATAAGACTCCGTTGGTTAGCAATTAAGACAAACGACGTGAAACAAAAATTTTGAGATACATCATGTGGAAGTAAGAAGAAAGTTATATTTTGAAACTTGCGTGCAACGGACTGAAACAATTTAGCTGGAAGATATGGAACATTGTCAAGAAAGGGGGTTGACGTCAGAGCGGCACATCACAAAAACATATCTGTTTCAAACAATAGGAGGTGGGATAGGAAACAAATGTTTTGGATAAGAGAAACTGGAAATAAGACACTGTTGCTTTAAAGTAAGGACAAACGACGTGAAAAATATATTTATACATTATTATGTAGAAAGTGCAAAGAAAGTTGTGTTTCTAACCTGCGTGCAACGGAGAGCAACAATCTTACCACAAAGATATGGAACATCACAATTTAAAGAGCGTTAACATCTGAGCGACAAAAACTTATGAAGGAGTCGGAATAGGAAACAAAGATTTAGAACACGAGAAAGTAAAATAAGACATTCGTTGTTTTATAATAAGCACAGACAACACGAAACAATATAATAAGAAAAACATCATGTGGAAGTGCAAAGAAAGCTGGATTTCTAAACATGCGTGCAACGGATTGCAACAATTTAGCACATAAATATGCAACATAACCATTTACGCGGATATAACATCTAAGTGACGAAACACAAAAACTTGTGTTACGAAAGGGTGGAATAGGAAACAAATGTTTTAGAACACGAGAATGTGAAAATAAGACATCGTTGGTTAAAATCAGCCAAACGACGTGAAACAATTTAAACATTAAATACATCATGCAGAAGTGCAAAGAAAGTTGGACTTCTAAACGCGTGCCCCGGATTGCATCAACTTTAGCACAAAGATATGGAACATAATCATTTGAGGGGCGCTAACGTTTGAACGACGCAACGGAAAAAACTAATTTGTTTTTTTAAAGGAAGGAGGTGGGCTAGGAAACAAAAGTTTCCGAACAAGAGAAGACGGAAATAAGACACGGTTGCTTTAAAATAAAGACGAACGACGTGAACAATCTAAAATACATCAAGTGGAAGTGCAAAGAAAGTTTGATTTCTAAAGCTGTATGCAAAGGACTGCAACGATCTCAGCAAATACATATGGACCATAATCATTTAAGAGGGTTAACGTCTGAGTGACGCATCACAAAGACTTTATTGTTACAAGAGGAAGGAGATGGAATAGGAAAAAAAATGATAAGAACAGGAGAAGATGGAAATAAAACACCGTTGTTTAGAAATTAGGACAAACGACGTGAAGCAAAACTTTTGAGATAAATCATGTGGAAGTAAGAAGAAAGTTAGATTTTGAAACTTGCGTGCAACGGACTGCAACAATTTAGCATGAAGATATGGAACAAGAAAAAGGGGTTGACGTCAGAGCGGCGCATCACAAAAACATATCTGTTTCAAACATAAGGAGGTGGGATAGGAAACAAATGTTTTGGATAAGAGAAACTGGAAATAGGACACCGTTGCTCTAATATAAGGACAAACAAGTTGAAAAATATATTTAAACATACATTCTGTGGAAGTGCAAAGAAAGTTGTATTTCTAATCTGCGTGCAACGGAAAGCAACAATCTTAGCACAAAGATATGGGCCATTACTATTTAAAGAGCGTTAACGTCTGAGCGACGCAAAACAAAAACTTACTGTGAGATCATTATTATTCGTGGGACACTTATTTTCGTGGATTTCGTGGGTCAGCTTAACAACGAAATCAAATGCCAACGAAAATATGTATAAAAAATGCGATTGAAGAAACCAGATCGGGCATTTTGATCGTCGCGGCCACGGCGAGTCTCCGTCCTTTTCTTTCGTATAGGCGTTGAGGTTTTGTGCAGTATTGGTTTTTAGATTACCGATTTGTACAGACTCAGGCCCTCATTGAATATAATTCCTGCAATTTCTGTTTGTTTTTAAATTTGTCTTCAGTCCGTTGTTTTCTGGCGAATTTTCCAAAAGAGAAAGTACTAGTAGGTTATTTTTAAGTTAACATCACGTGACAGATATCGTTATATTTCGGCCGCTAACTACATTAATACGGTCCTGTCAGAAAGTTTCAATGCAAGATCTGTCACCCGATATAGTATAAATACAATCACGACAAAGTAGTGCTAATTGCCATAAAACAAACAAAGCGTCTAATTGGTGCTGATTTTAATTTGAGGTCGCTGCATCACAGACGAAATGCCGACATATTACACATCATATTATTGATACAAAAAGAGTTTCACGCACATTTTTTGGATCAAAAACAAAGATGCGATGTATGACAATTAACTATAATTGACACTTCACGCCTGTTAATTGAGACATTAATTACGCACATTTTATGGATCAAAAACAAAGATGCGATATAGGACAATAAACTATAATTGACACTTCACGCCTGTTCATTGAGACATCGGGTACGCTAATTACCATAATAACGCATTTTTGCTGGTTTAATCGGACGATCATCACGTTTTGTCTGCACCTGTATGCAAGTTGGCAGATAGTTATGGAATATTGCATTTTTTTCACCTGTAAATTGAAATCCACGAACTTAAGACCCCACGAAATAGTCATTTTGCCTTGAACCACGAAATTTTACGCCCACGAATATAAATGATTTCACGGTATGTGTATCAAAAGGAAGGTGGTGGAATAGGAAACAGATGTTTTAGAACACAAAACAAACTGAAAATAGGACACCGTTGATAAGAAATTAAGACTAACGACGTGATGTAATATAATTTTGAAAAACATCATATAGAATTAAGAAGAAAGTTGGATTTTTAAACTTGCGTGCAACGGATTGCAACCATTTTAGCACGAAGATATGGACCATTGTCATTTATGGGACGTTAACGTCTGAGCGGCGCATCACAAAAATCTTACGCGCTTCAAAAGGAAGGAGGTAGAATAGGAAACAAATGTTTTAGAACACCAGAAAGTGTAAGTAAGACATCGTTGGTTTAAAATAAGGACAAACGACGTGAAACAATATATTAAAAAAGATGCTGTGTTCAGAAAACACATAGAAATTGAGAAATATCCAACTTGCTGAAACAGTTTAACGATTTCTCTAAGAAACAAAATGGGCAGATTACCAAAGGAAAGAGTTAGCTGCAAGTATGTATCCTGTCAGGGACATACTGCCAAGTGTAGGTATAAACTTTCATGCCACTGCTATTTGTAGAAATTGAGAAATATCCAACTTGCCAAAACAGGTTGAAACCATTTCTCTGTGTACAAAATGGGGAGGTAATCCAAGAAGGGGAGCCACAGTTACGTAACTTGCCAGGGTCATGACCTGTGCACTGTAAAGTAAAGGTGTAAACTTTCATGACACTGCTATTAGTAGAAACTGAGAAATATCCAACTTGTCGAAACAGGTTAAAACCATGTCTCTGAGTACAAAATGGGGAGATTACCCAAGAAACAAGTTAGCTACAGCTATGTAACTTGTCAGGGTCATGACCTGTGCTTTGTTACGTAAGTATGTAAACTTTCAAGCCACTGTTACTTGTACAAATTGGAAAGTATCCAACTTGCCGTAACAGGTTAGTCATTTCTCTAAGTACAAAATGGGGCGATTAACCAAGAAATAATGCAGCCACAATTATATAACTTGACAGGGTCATGACCTGTGCACTGTTAAGTAAGTATGTAAACTTTCATGCCACTGCTCTCTGTAGAAACTGAGGAATATCCAACTTCCGAAGCAGGTAACCGGACGGACGTGTGCGTACTTACGGAAGTACGGACGTATGGACGGACGGTTCAATCGCTAGATGCCGGGGTCATAAAAACATCATACGGAAGTGCAAAAGAAGTTTGGTGTCTAAACTTGCGTGCAACGGATTGCAACCACCTTAGCACATACATATGGAACATTTTAATTAAAGAGTCTATTACATCTGAGCGACACAATACAAAAACATGTGTTTCAAAAGAAAGGAGGTGGCACAGGAAACAAGTATTTCAGAACACGAGAAGGTGGAAATAAGGCACCGTTGCTTTAAAATGTGGACGAACGACGTAAAACAATATAATATTGAAATACATCATGTGGAATTACGAAAAAAAATTGGATTTTTAAACTTGCGTGCAACGGATTGCAACAATTTAAACAGGAAGATATGGATCATTGTCATTTAAGGGGCGTTAACATCTGAGCAGCGCAACACAAACTAATTTGTTTCAAAAGGAAGTATGTTGGATAAGAAACAAATGTTTTAGAACACCAGAAAGAAGAAATAAGACAAATTACTTTAAAATAAAGCAAAATGACGTGGAACAATATAATCTAAAATACCTGATGTGGAAGTGCAAAAATATGGATTTCTAAACTTTCGTGCAACGGAAAGCAACGATTTTAGCACAAAGATATGGAACATAATCATTTAAGGGAGTTTACGTCTGAGCGGCGCATCACAAAAACATGCGTTTCAAAAGAAGGAGGCGGGATAGAAAACAACTGTTTTTAAGAAGGAATAGGAGGAATTAAGACATCGTTGCTTTAAAATAATCGAAGTGATTATTTTTCAGAAATACATCATTTAGAAGTGAAAAGAATATGGATTTTTACACTTGCGTGCAACTGATTGCAAACAGCTTAGCACAGAGATATGGAACACAACCATGTTTAGATTTATTCAACATCTTGAGACTATTAACATTTCTTGCTAATACAATTACATAATTATAAAGTTTGGCTGAATTCATTTCGTCGGTTAATGAGATTAACTCGGAAACGCAACTGCTTCTTTATACAATCAAAGGGTCGTAACCGATACTCTTGCTAATGCAAATCATACAAAGTTTGATTGAATTAAAGATAAAATTCCCAGAAATAAAGCTGCTCTATTTTACAGGCTAAGGGTTTTAACAACGAGGACTTGGACTGCAACAACATTTCAATATGAACACGTCCTGCTGATTAAGACTCACTCGAACTTTGCCTGAATTAATCCACCCTTATTGAACATCCTAGGCTTTCTGTCGACTTCAAACCACTGATTCTAAAGAAATAGTTTAGAGATAAAACAACTCTATGTTTCTATCAGATGGCCTTAACCATGTAAAAAAGTATCCCACCAAAACGTCCTGACAATAGCCTTACTGCCTTAAGCTAGTGGAGTCATTAGTCTGACAACAAAACTACTTTACTTTACAGAAGGGGAGAGATGGAAGAAAGGAGAAGAGGGAAGAAAAGATAAAAGTGAATGAGTAATAAAACAATGACTGAAAGGTGAAAAAAGTATGAAGCAAGGTGAAAGAGAATCAAGAGGGCCATGATGGCCCTAGGACGCTCACCTGAGTACTTCGGCTGTGGGTCCAATTTTGAGCAAACATCAGAAGCAAAATAACAGCTTTTGAATTATTCAAAAATCTTATATCTTCTACAGATAGAATCCTGAGACATGGCCAAGTTTGACCCAAGGGACACACTTTGATCAAGCTTGGTACGTATGCTGCATACCGAATATCTAAGCTCTTTGACTTACAGTTTCAGAAAAGAAGATTCTCAAAGTTTTCCCTTAATAAGCCAATGTAAAACCATATAACCCCGGGGCAGGGTCATTGATGATCCCATGGGCATACTTTAAACACTATTTGTAGCGGTTATCGTGATAATGCTCCATGTAAAATATCTAAGGTCTAAAGCTTACAGTTTCTCACAAGAAGATTTTCAAAGATTGAAAATTTTACACAAAAAGGACCCTGGGGGTGCAATTTCAAACCCTGAGAACTAATTTGAAAAAAACTTGCTAAAAGTTTACTAGACAATGCAGCATACAAAATAGCTCTAGCTCTTAGCTCTAGGTCTTGTGGTTACAGACAAGAAGATTTTCAAAGCTTTTTCATTCTGTTGCCATAGCAACCGTAGTTCTTGATGGAATTCAGTTCTTTGGTAAAGCTTCATGTAAGGAACATCCCTGGCAAATTTTATCAAATTTGACCTAGTAGTAGGAGAAGATGTCATTTATCTGAAAATGCTGACGCATCACAACGCTCGCTGGAAGACGGACACAGGGTGATCACAAAACTCATCCTGAGCATGATCAGGGGAGCAAAAAAAGGGATGCCTGTTGCTTATAAATGTTTTGTGAAAGTTTGAAATTGAATTTAACAAGTTGACTTTAGGTAGAAAAATGCATTTTTTACCTCTCTGACCCAGTAACCTGAAACCCAACCCTATGGCAGAAGTCCATGCAAGGCCCCTACATACCATAAGATATCAGTCATTAACGAAAGCACCATAACAAAAAGTAAAAACAATATATTTTTTAACCTTGGTGACAGTGACATTGACCGTAGAGAAAGGTAAGTTTTTATGGAAGGTGCCAATAAACCAAATATCTAAAATATTGGTCAATTAATGAAGGTTCTATGACTAAAGGTAGAAACGTCTATTTTGTTGGCTTTATGACCTTGACCCCTATGACCTCAAACCTTATTTAGTGGTAGAGGCCCATGGAAGGTACCTACATATTAGATATCTAAGATATCGGTCAGTAAATGAAGGTTCCATAACATAAGGTAGAAAAATCTATTCCTAGCCTAGGTGCCCTTGACCGTGACCTTAATGAAATGATAAAGTTCATGGAAGGTCCCTAGAAACCAAATAACTAAAATGTCAGTCAATAAATAAAGGCTCTATGACAGACAGTAGAACATCTATAGTTAATCGCAGTGATTTTGACCTTGACCAAGTGACTTCAAACTTTACCCATGCAAGGACCGTTCATACCAAACATCAAATATATTGGTCTATAAATAACGACTCTGTGAGGTAAAGTAGATGAATCTATTTTTTAGCCTAAGTGCCCTTAACCCCAATTTAATTGAAGAGGTTTATGAAAGTTGTCTACATACCAAATATTTAGAATATCATTCAATAGATACAGGCTCTATAAGAAAAAGTAGAAACATTTATTCTAAGGCTTAGTGACCTTGACCAAGTGACCTCAAAATCCTAATGGGTTGGGGTCCTTGCAAGTTACCTATATACCAAATATCTCAATATCGATCAATAAATGAAGACTTTACTGTGAAAAGAACAAAACTTATTTTTAGCCTCGGTGACCTTTACAAAAGTGAATGGTAGAGATTCATGCAAGGTACACGTGCCTATATGCCAAATATCTAAGTCATCTGTCAGAAATTAAGGCTCTATGACGAAAACTTAAAAGTCTATTTTCAGCCTTGGTGACCCAGGAGCAGGGACAATTTTGACCCCAGGGCTAAGCTTTGAACAGACTTGGTAGAGGTCTACTAAACCATGTTGCACATCAAATATCTTAACACTAAGCATTGTGGTTTCTGACAAGAAGATTTATATTTTCTTTCTAAACAAGTCTTACAAACAAGGGTGACTACCTGGGCTTTGACAATAAGAGCATTATTTGAACAATTTTGAAAGAGAACTTCTAGATAATTTTCCACGCAAACTATCTATGCACTAGGCCCTCCGATTTCATAGTAGAGGCTTTTTGAAGTGTTCCCTATAAAGGATTTTTTTAAATCAAGTGGCCCCTGGGGTGGTGCCATTTATGACCCCAGGGGAATAAACTGAACACTCTTTGTAGAGGATCTCTAGGTGAATCTGTACGCCAAATATAAAATCCCTAGGCACAGTAGATTCAGACAAGATGGATTTCCCTGTATATACCTATATTAACGAGTGACACCCGGGGTGTGATCAGTTTTAACCTCAGGATATAATTTTGGCAGAAGACCTCTAGTTGATATACCATGCCACATATCTAAGTTTTAGGTCTAATGGTATCAGACAAGAAGACGTTTGAAGATTTCTTTTGGTTGTCATAGCAACCAGAGTTCTGCATGGAACAGAATTCTTTGAATAAATTCGGCAAAGCTTTGTGCATGGAATATCCCTGCCAAGTCTCGTTAACTTTAGCCCAGTGGTTTCAGAGAGATGTCGTTTAAATCAAAATGTTGACGCACTTACGCACGCACTAACGCACAACGACGGACATCATGCGACCACAAAACTGCTCAGATGAGCAAGTTGTGCTCAGGTGAGTTAGAAATAGGGCATGGGAATTTAAGGATGATAAAAATTGGGGGAAAAGTTTAGGTGCATACCGTTAATTGACGGATAAGTTGGAAAAGATCGAATCATTTTGCACAACTGAGCAATTTCAAAGTAAAACGGCGTAAGAGACATGCAGAAATAACACATATTCGCAAAATTCAAGAAAACAACAGAATGAAACGAAATCAGTGTGGAAAGAATATAAAGTCACAGAAAGTGGGAAAGGAATGAACGGACTGGCGGACACAAACAAGTAACAGTCTTTGTTTTGTTCTTAATAAATGTCATGAATGCGTTGTGATAAATGCGTCAACATGAATACCAGTCTCAGTGCATTTTAAAACTCAAAGCTTTTAAAAAAAGGTAGCACTCCAAAGCAATCACCAAATAGAATTAGTAATAAGTCGATTCTTAGATGTTTTCTTGAGTTTTTGGTGCATTAATTTTTATTTGAATTCTTATTTACTGTGCAATTTCAAGTTAAGACTTAACCATAATTGAAAAAAAAACAACAACAACAAAAACACAGAGGCATACATTCCCTAATGCCTGAGTTCTTTATTAGATGAAAATCGCCTAGCGATACGTTTGCACTTAAAAAAGAGACCTGGTTACAAAGTGTGAGAAGCAGGGGAGATGCAAGATTGTGATTTATTGCAGTTTTCCAAATTGTTCACAAACGATTTAGTTAATGAGGTTTAGAATGCTGTATGATATTCGCAAATGATATAGTGCCGATCACAAAACAGTGAAGGGGAAATCATAAATATTAGTATTCCGGAGAAAATGCCAAGTGCTCGCAGAAAAGTGACTCAAATATGTATTATTATCTCCAAAGCTCTTTTATTCTTACTGGTGAGAATTTTCCATTTCTTAAAAAAATTCTTCTCGCAAAATGTCTGATGAGTCAAAACAATTAAGAACACCGCCAAATGTTCGCTAGCTGTCAAGTTAAAAAACAATCAGATTTAGATGTTTCATTGAAGAAAAAAAACAACTGTAACTTATTATTGCATAAACTGTTAACTGAGAACACTAATCACTGGCCACTAAAATAATGTTACCAAGTAATCTATTCTCTATCGTGTTTTTTTAATTCGCACGCGCGTGTGTGTGTGATTCTCATTTTCTAGTTACAAATTAGTTCAGACTGACACTTTTTCTTCATTTTTTTCTTCTTCTTTTAACCATTAACAGTTTCGTTCATTCTGTCTAAACTTTCGGTTCTTTTTTTTATAACAAACATTATTTCAAATAAATTTATAACATTTGGAACATTCTGATACATTTACATCACTGATTCAACTCTGCAACGATGCACTGAAAAAAAAAAACAACAACAAAAAACGGACAAAACTTTTCAAATGCATCAAAGGGTTTCATTTTGATTCCTTTGGATAACTACTAGCTTTGAAGCATCTGCATTTTTATCAAATTATTTAAACGAATGCAAAGTCTTGTCTGAAATAATTGATTCAAAGACTGATTTGATCTTCTGTAGTTGTGTTTTTCTCTTTTCTTAAAAGCGAAGTAAGCGAAACCATTTAGCGCACTGTCTGTTTCAAAAGTGAAATAATTGTACCGAAATTTAACTTTCTATAATTTTTTCGATGATAATGAACATTTTCTTTGATTTCATTTTCATATCTTGACATTTTGTCACTTTAAGTGAGATGCTTTGAAAAAAATATCGCATTTATAATTACAAGCGTTTTTTTTAACACTTATACTAATTCATTTTTTATCACTTTAACTTATCTTGTTTTTATTTCTCTCTTGCCAATTGGGACTCATATTTTATTATCGAATCAAATAAAACCTTGACCTATTCAAATACTTTTCGACAATATCTTAGAACAAAGCTGTTCCACCATATATTCCCAAGAGGTTTTGTTACATTTTCAACGAGTGACGCCCATGGTAACCAGGGTGTGTCTACCTCATTTTCAGACGATCAGGCGGACGAAAGGAGACACAAAAGTACAACTATAAGAAATACAATGATAAAAATGATAGTTAACTTATTCCAGCTTCTTCTTTTCTGCACTTTTATGTTCTGCTGTAAGCACCACATGCTCAGCCATCCTTCTGCATGTCGTCTGCTACATCATGTGCCCTACAATAAAACAGAGTTCATTTAACATAGGCTATCAATAGTGAACATATAAACTGTTTATCATAATAATGAGGTTGTGTAGTTACCAGGTATCCAAAGGTTGTCAAGTTTATTTTCTCGAATTTATTCCTCGGCCCTATGAAAATATACACAGAATAGACAAGCGATATATTAAAACTATACTATTCTCCTCTGAAACCTGTTATTTAGATAGCAATATCATTAACGTAAGTTCCGTTAAAACGTTATTTTTTCTCTTACGTCTATTTCACTACATGAAACCATATTTTTCTTCTTTCCTATAACAAAAAAGGAGAAAAAATATATTTACTGGGACTACTACTGTGACTTCTGTATTTGAAGATAAGATCTGAATGTCAGTGAAAGTTTCCGAAATGACCAGCCCTGAAACAACCAATAAATGACAAATGTAAATTGGCGTAATTCTTTCCAGATGATCATTACATGCATGCGTATTAATATTAAAATATTCAACAATTAAACTATAACATTTGAAAATTATTTGCGACTGGAAATATGTGTTTACGCTCATACGTTATTTAATGTCTCATGTGTACGTCCGCACAAGGAACATGTATACATATTCGTATGTTCATTCAATATATAACAATTTTAAGTGATTAATTATAAGCAGTTTCGAAAAAAATAAGAATAATAGTCAAATATATACTTTTCAAGATATATACAAAAAGGACTAAAGGATTGATCCCGATTTTTTCATCAATTAAAAGTTTTCACACCACCAGAAAGCCATTTGATGGTCATTTAAGTGTGGTGGGAAGCACGAGATTTGGCACCACCTATATCCACCCCTACTTTAAAGCAACCGTACCATTGCATTTTAATTAGTACAGTGCCAAACATGTGGCTCTAAGACACGGGTACACTCTTAAGCATTGCCAAGCATTAATGATTTTATACAAATACAAAACGATTGATTATGTTTTGAACATTATACCTCTTTCCTTCATCTGGACATAATCCGCAGTCTCACAAAATCCTAGTTTCGCGGCCTGGACGTCTTCTTGCTGCTCAAACTCCCATTTTAGCTAAAACACATCTTGTTTAGTTATTTGTTTGAGTCTATTATTTACAAAACAAATCAATGAAAACATGTATACCTTATATTTTTTGCTAGGGTCATAACACAAACAACAGCCATTTTTACCCGAGCTTTTCGTGAGCGAATCTCATAGCGTGTCGAGACAACTCAGCACGTGACCTCTCGCCTTGGCGTAAATTTTGATAATCCACTTATAAAGCACAGACTCTACACAAACAAAACGATGTAAGATGAAGTGATCAATCAAAGGTTTAAAGGCTGAA
The DNA here is from genome assembly GCA_012932295.1 of Cyclina sinensis. Classification (NCBI taxonomy): domain Eukaryota; kingdom Metazoa; phylum Mollusca; class Bivalvia; order Venerida; family Veneridae; genus Cyclina; species Cyclina sinensis. The sequence goes on from JAAONU010000015.1 coordinate 23,097,083, forward strand.
ACATATAATAATGCTATTAAGTATGAGGAATTTTCCTAAGAAAAAAATGTTTTAAATCTTAAGTATTGTAAATCTGATAGAGACGCTTGTCTTTCTTAACAATGCTTTCTGTTATGTTTTCCGCGTTTTTTGTTGTTGATGTTGTGTTTTTTTTTTAAGAAAAAAAAAAGAATTAAACTATTCAATTCATTTATTACAAGTCAATAGGTTAAAAAAGATTCCTATGAAGTGTTTATTTATTTCCTCTTCACTGCCTGATAAACTGTTTAATGTTTATATAAACTTCTCACATTTTCTTATTTCCAAAGTTCTGATTCCACGACTATGAACCCGCAAAATCTAGGACAGGTGTGGGTGTGCTCTTTTAAGTTCAAAAGTTGAAGTGTTGAGTTCGTGTTTTCCTGATATTTTCTTTTCCCGAAATGCTCCATAGGACACAATTCATCAATAATGTTTAAAATAAGTGTAATGGTATCGTGTCACGTTTAAGATGGACTATGTACCAATGTCACGCTCAAGATAACCTGTGTACCATTGTGACGTTCAAAATGACCTTTGAATCATTGTGACTTTCAAAATAGCTAACGTAAAATATCACATTCAATATAATGTATGTACCATTGTAACGTTCAATATGACGTATGTACCACTGTCACGTTCTAGTTAACTTTTGTAACATTGTGATGTTCAAGAATGCTAATGTAAATTGAAGCGTTCAAAATCCTATGTACCACCATGACGTTTAAAATGACGTTTATACCATTTTACTTTCAAAACCACCTATGTAGCTTTGTCAAATTCAAGATGACAAAGGTATCATTGTCATGCTTATGATCATCAATGTACCATTGCCACGTTAAAGTTAACACATATAACATTGTCATATTTATTATCACCTATGTACCATTGTCACGTTCAATATGACTTATGTACCATTGTTACGTTCAAGATGACCTATGAACCATTGTCACGTTCAAGAAGATATTTGCAACATTGTTGCTTTAAATATGACCTGTGAACCGTTGTCACATTCCAGATAACATACATACAATTGTCACGTTCAATATGATCTTAATACCATTGTCACATTCAAGATTAACTATGTACAATTGCAACGTATAAGATTACCTATCTACCAATGCCACATTAAATATAACACATATAAAATTGTCATGTTTATTATCACCTATGTACTATTATCACGTTCAAGATGACATATGTACCATTACCACATTCAACATGACCTTCGTACCATTAGCAAGTTCAAGACTACGAATATACCACGTTCAGTATGACCTTTGTACTATTGCAACATTCAAGATAACGCATATACCATTGTCACGTTCAATACGACCTTTGTATCGTTGCCACATTCAAGATTACGTGTACACCACTGTCACGTTCAAAACGACCTTTGTACCACTGTCACATTCAAGATAACGTTTATACCATTGTCACGTTCAATATGACCTGATTGAACCGTTGCTACATTCAAGATAACGTGTGTACCATTGTCACTGTCACGTTCAATATGACTTTTTTACCACTGTCACATTCAAGATAACGTATATACCATTGTGACTGTCACGTTCAAGATGACCTTTGTACCGAGGTCACATTCAAAATAACGTTTATACCATTCTCACGTTAAATATGACCATTGAACCGTTGCTACATTCAAGATAACGTGTGTACCATTGTCACTGTCACGTTCAATATGACTTTTTTACCACTGTAACATTCAAGATAACGTATATACCATTGTCACTTTCAATATGACCTTTGTACCAAGGCCACATTCAAGAGAACGTGTGTACCATCGTCACGTTCAATATGACCTTTGTACCATTGTTACATTCAAGATAACGTATATACCATTGTCACGTTCAATATGACCTTTGTACCGTTGTCAAATTCAAGATAACGTGTACCATTGTCAGGTTCAATATAACCTTTGTACCACTGTCACAAGATTACGTGTACACCATTGTCACGTTCTATATTACCTTTGTACCAAGGTCACATTCAAGATAACGTATATACCAATGCCACGTTCAATATGACCTTTGAACCGTTGCCACATTCAAGATTACGTGTGTACCATTGTCACGTTAAATATGACCTTTGTACCACTGTCATATTCAAGATAACGTATATACCGTTGTCACGTTCAATATGACCGTTTTACCCTTGTCACATTTAAGATTCCGTGTGTACCATCGTCACGTTCAGTATGACCATTGTACCACTGTCACATTAAATTCATGTTTATACCCTTCAATGCTGGCTTCCTTTTTAAGCACATTTAACTTAGCGACTCAGTCTATGTAGAAGAAATGTATAAAAAGTGTTAAAGGAAAGATGCTACTGTTGATTGCACAGTCTGGATAGCGACTTTGTATTGCTCATTTAAAACAGGAATCCAGATGCCAAATACATTAATTTTATTTCCATCTTGGTATTCTGGTATTCTTTGTCGTCTGCCAAGAAACTAATCAGGTTGAAAACAGACGACAAAGTAATACTATATTCATCAACCACGCTATGAGCATTTATTGCAAGTACAATGACAAAGCAGTTTCTTTACACAGCTTTAAAATACTCTAAAGTTTACAAGCCATGCAGAAAACATTGTAAGACAAACAGAAAATAAAATGATATCAGCAAATTACGATTTGAATTATTTTTGGCTAGATGGAAACCTTTGTGATAATATGCGCATGAACCATACAAGGACATGATTTTGCGTTTAAACATGCAGACTGTTGTGTATTTTAGAGCAATTTACGATTGTTTTTGTTTTGATAGTTTCTGTTTCGCTACGATGAGCCTAAACATTAAAGAAGAAAGGAAATCAGATGCATTCCGAAAGTAAGCACAATGCAATGTTATGTTCTGTCACACATGTTTCTACAAATTAACGATCTCTTGCATTTTATCTGTATTATATATATCCGATACATAAAGAAAGGCATACTCAGTGCTCATGAGCTATCTGTGAATCAAATTACGAGTATCAATCATTATGGTAACATACATGCCCTAGGCAGCTGCATATTTATAAATCCCAACGCAAATATTAATGCATCATTATATAAAAGCTAAGCAAAATAATTTCTCATCTAATCTGAACAGAGATTGCCTTCTGCGATTGATAATTACTGGATCATATTTTAATAAAATGCAAACAAACTTTCATATAGAGCTTATTAAAAGATATAGATTTAGTTATTATGATTATCCGGTACAGGAACTCCGCGATGAACGAAACAAAAAATACACGTTATTTGGGATGCTAAATGTAACTATTCCACTAACTCTAAGATTTGATAAGTATGATACCTTTCTCTCTAATTGATTTTAATTTACTGTCGGTACAGGTTGCCCAATTGCCCGACGCATCCCCCGCCCCACCCACCTGCAGAGACTAGTTAGTTTATGTTGTAAGGAATAGTGAGAGATACAGAAAGCATCCCTTTCCAGAGACACCCCTGGTTCTTTTACATGCTCAGTGTTTAGCACTGAAACATGGGACCTCAGTTTAGCGTCTCATCCGAAAGAGAATAAGAAATGTTAGTGGAGGAGCGGAGGATCGAACTCGCCACTCCTGTATTACCAGTTCAGCGCATATTTATAATGCCATTGATGTTTAAGATGCCGTTTATTTTGACATAAATATAAGAATAAAGAGTAAATATATGAGTAAATCTTGCATGATAAGAGTTAAGACGTTTTGCGTCTGTCAATTACAGGAGTTGTAAGATTGACGATATCATATCAACGCGGACATGTATGTATGGTATCCGTCTGTGAGAAATTACAATTTACATGATAAGACGTCTGACAAATCATGCACAGAGGAGGTAAATGAATATTATGTTAATAATACTGTTCTGAGAAATCTATATGCCCTTAAAGGTTAGTTAATTTTAGCAGTTATGGTGATCCTTGGAATCCACAATACTAACCTGAGAAAAAAACGCCAGCATAAATAATAGCTGACAGTGTAATTCCCGCTCGAGACAGTTGCTGGCGATATATTTGTTTGTAAATGTGGATATTGAAACCGGTTTTATATTGTTTCGAATTATAATGTAAGACAAAACAATATTTATTGTATTCAAACATGTCTAGCAATCTAATATTTCAGTTTTCTTCAGATTGCACATATGCCACTCTCCCAGTACTTGGAACAATCTAACTTATTCATTGTACCGGAAAAACATTTTAATTCTTAACTGATTTGCTTATTGTCAAGGAAGCTATTTGTAACAGCTGGAACCATTTTAACCACCGACAATTCAATAAAGCAACACCTTGAATCTGTCAACGAATGGAAGGTATTCAGCTAGAACATCTGACACGAGTATTTACACTTAATTTACCTTTTTTGTTAAGTAAGCACTGAACTCTCCTTTAAATATGTTCTTTCTAAATTACCTCTTTTGTTTCATTTCACCAGTTTCCCTTTCATGATATTTATTTTGTGTTTTTATTTTTCTATACAACACCAGTCCATTTGTTATACGTCTATGTAATTACGCTTTCCACAAATCACTTATGAAAGTAACAACCTCTACATGTTGTCAATGAATACATGTTCTCAAAAAATATGAACAAATGTCTTGTATCTGATCAAGGAAAGAGAAGTTTACGATCAACGTATTTTGTAACTGCTTGGAGAACGGCTACAGAGTGACTGGGAACGTTTCTTTTTGAAAACGAACCTGACAGTCAAGGATCGGTTCCGTGACCTACACACTGGCCTCTAGAACTGATATTTTACCGATTTGCTTTGTGGTGTAAATTAAAACCGCTGCAATCTCGTTGACAAGCTTTGTTTTATCCTCATTCCTGAAATAGGTTGCGGTTCTCAGTTCAATTATTTTTGGCGCCCCTTTTTCTTGATATTTTTACTAAAATTTCTACTAATTAAACAACAAAAGAATGAAACCATGAATTACTCTATAAATTAATCAATTGATTAATGAAAGAAAAAAGAAAAAAATTGATAACTGAAAAAACACGATTATCAATTATCAATTAAAAAGTTTAATTTCTTTTAGTGAGGCAGATTTGTCTGACACACAATTGATATTTGAAGTGGATCCGGGGCGGAGTAAAAAAGCACTAGAATTATAACTCAAGGGTTGTGAGCTGAATTCCTTATCCCTCCACTAACACTTTCGTTAGCCCCATGTCTCACTGCTATAAGATCTGCATAAAAAACGAAACAAACAAACAGCCAACAGGAGTGTCTTTTAGATGAGAGATCTTGCTCTTTTTTCCAAAACCGAAAAAATTAAAACACTTAAAGAGACTTTGAACGCGAAGTAATCAGTAGTGAGAAAAACACGTTGCTCAAGTTTAATAGTTACATATATTTTCATCTATTTTGAAATCAGGCCAGCAGCTTGTAAGATTATCAAGGCTGTGAAGCCTCTATCATGAAGAAAAATAGAGGCACAGAGGTTAGAGGTAGATTTTTTTACCTTACGTCATTTAATTATGCTCGCATACAATATCCAAACTTCACAAAACAACAGGGCTCCTTTCTTTTTCTGAACCAAACTGATCCCATTATGGGTTTCAGAGGTATGGGGCCAACATAGGTATATTTGAACAATTTTGGTAGAGGACATCTAGATGATGCTCCATACAAAATATCAAAGCCCTAGTCCTTGTGGTTTCATTGAAAAATTTTCTCTGTATATGCCTTCATTTAATCAATTGACCCCCGGGGCGGAGCCGTTAATGACATCCAGGGACATAATGTGAACCATCTTTGTAGAATACCTCCTGGTGAACCTGTATGCAAAATATCAAACTCCAAGGCATGGAACTTTTAGACAAGAAGAGTCTTTGAAGCCTGTAAAAGCTTATATAAAATGATGATGCAGCTGGAGCGGATCCAGTTTTGATCCGTGGTCCATGATTTAAACAAACCCTGTAGACAATCCTAAATGCCAAATATCTAAGCCCGAGGCTTTAAGGTTTCAGACAAGAAGATTTTAGAAGTTTTCACTTTTAAAATCTGTTTTTTTGTTGTTGTTTTTTTTTTGTTTTTTTTTGCTTCTGTGCCCAAATCTGAAATGGACTGGAACCATTTCAACAACTTTGATAGACCTTTATGCCTGGAATATTTGGCATGGTAGTTCTAGAGGAGATGTCCTTTGAAGTAATTGTAGAAGACGGATAACCATCGACCCTAAAAGCTCATCGTGAACACACATGTGCTCAGGTGAACTAAAACGATTAAAGTTCTTTGGACGTAATAAACCACGTACATGCAGGAAAGCTATTTTTATCGTGCTGACAAAATTCAGAATGCTAATTGGTTATTGTCATGACAACACAAACTCATACGTTAAAACAGGCAATAGAGATTTATCGAGGTAAATAATCCCATTTCCTGCATTTAAACCGCTGTATACACTATAGAAGCGCTTTAAAATATATCAAAAGGCATGGTAATTAAGATAAATAACATGTTTCACTGACTTCCATTACAGACTGACTAATGAAAAATGTAAATATATACGCAAAGCTAAAAGCTTGTAGATTCGTTTGCAGATTACAACATACGGAAAGCAAAAGCAGACGGTAAATTCAGCGAAAGCGTCATCGACGTAGCACAAAACCTAACCGTGGTTAGAAGTAGGAATATGTTGTAAAAGTACTTTCGTTACCACCTTCTGAATTTTGCAAAAGCACGTATAGGACGATTATTACAGAAAGAAATTCGAAAATGAAAATTAAAGTACTAAGATGAATAAAAGTATGAAAAATAACCACGTATTTAAAAAAAAAACTGATTTAGATTTTGCAATTGTAACTAAAATAATACTAAAATGACCTTCATAAAACTGTAAAATGACAGAAAGTAGTATATAAAATTAAGCATTTAATTCTAGAATTTGCTGTTTATCCGTGTGTTTGTACGCTTGTCAATTTAAAAATCTCGATCCCGCAAAAATTTACCAACTAGAGAAGCGAAGTTTGTGCAAAATGGCAACTAAATAAAAATATTGAGATAATGCTTGTAAGTTTTGATTTTGGATTGGGACAATTTCTAGTGGCTTTGGCAATAGAGGTTGCAAAAAATTGGCAGTGCTGATCTGAAATAACTCATTAGTGGCACTGCTGCTCTGTTTAGGAGACAACGAACTCCCTGTTGTCTTCTTACTCTTTAATTATAGACAGGAATGTCACGAGAAGGGTGGGGGAGGCGTACGTGTGGAGGGGTGGATGGAAGAGAAAGCGTCTACATTTCAACCTGTTCTGATAGATTCATGGTCAAATAATTACGGCTCATAAGAACATTAATATTTCTTCTACACTATTGCTAGAGGGTTTACTGTCAAGAATTGTTTATATGTGTGTTATTTTGTGCTTTAATATTTCTTTTTCCCAGTAAAAATGGTACCATTTGTAAAAGCGACCTCTTAAGCCGCTTGTAAGACAGACTTTTGTTAAAGCCTTATCCGAATACTTGAAATCATTATTTAGTTTTGGGGATTTCTTTTCAGTTTTTTTGACGTGTTCAAGCATTACAGTTATAAAGGCACTTTTATGACTTCGAGATGAAATTTTAGCTGTATTATAAGTACAACAGGAAAGGCAGAAAACATAAGTATTTGGTGTAGTATTTCGACGGAAAGAACTATTCCTACCGTATTGTGTCATAATTAGGTTTTGCGATCACTATCTTTGTTTCTAAAATTCTAAAACCGTATTTATTTCATCATATACCACGGCTAAGATAGTCACTGGCCCGACAATATGGGCGGCTTAATCAAATTATTTTATTTGTGATACCTTTTCTTCAAAACGGAAGTAGCAGTTTTCAGCCGAGTTTTTCTTCTGTATTTAGAAATATTGCCTTCTGAGACGTCATTCTTTGGTCTAAGTGGCACTTCAGACGAAATCGATTGTAACATTGTTACGACTTATAAATTCATCTCAAAGACCATTCTTTTGTTATAAAAAAGCCTGCGATATGTCAAGGTTATTATTGAACAAAATTATATGTACATATTGAATGAAACATGTTTAGTTTGTATACATGTTTGGTAGAGATGCATCTTGTTGTCTTTATTTTGTTTTTATTTAGAATTTTAAAAAATGGCTCCCAATGACATTAAAAAATACTTTTCCTAAGATATATAAAATATATAGTACATGTGCGTGTGTTTCTGTTGAATTTTTTGTTCAGTAAGAAGATCGCACAGTATTCAAATATGAATTGATTATAAAATCAAAAAGGCCAATATGGCCCTCTAGCTTACCTTTGTACGACTGCTCTTTCTGAAAGAAATAATGCACAAATATACTCAAATGAGATGAAAGTTTCTAGTTAGAGGATTTTTCCTTACTCCGTGTAACGTCATTTCAATTTTGTGTGTGATCATCAAAACAAACATTCCGAGTGTTCATAAGCTTTTTTTTTCATTTGAACTGAGACCTACCTACCTGTTGACACAACTGAATGTGGCCAAAATTTAATTTTCTTCCGAGAGATCAAAAAATAATTCGAACTATCTAACTCAATGAATATTTTTATCCACATTGGGGCTGTGAAGAGATCAGTAATTAAAACAAAGACTATCTCTTTATCTTCCAGCAAAGGGACTGTTACACAGTATGTACACGAATATTTAAGTCCTGTTAAATTATCTTTGCACAATGTTTAAAATAGAATATGTAGATATCATAAAAGGGTTGTCCAGAAAGCTTCAATATTTATTTCATTGTAAAACTGCTTCAACCATAACTAAGACTAAGTCTTATCAGTCGATATTCGAGAATCCTTAAGGCCATTTTACATATAATCATACAATTTTACTCTTACGGAGCATTTTGCAGAAAAATGACGTCAAAGTAACGCTGCAGTCTACAATTATTCACAAGAAATGACTAAACTTATTTTTATCGAGAACAAAATTGCGGATACGTACCTGTAAAAGTATAAAAGTACAGAACCCTACATTACTAGATTCAACTTTTCTTTCTTAAAAATTGTTTTGAATCCTTGATGGTTTTATTGTCTGCTCTTTTAGAACGTTTTTGCGTTACTCTAAGGCATATTGGGACCAAGTTTTGGAAGCATGAGCCTTCCCCTCTTCTAGTACATTCCTTGAATTTAACACTTAAGCTGCGCCGTATACGCTCTTCTGGTGTCATAATATCTTTCTGTACCATGCCTTTTCCATGGAACTTTCAACGGCTTAGACAAGACAAATTACAAATGTACAGGTCAATATCATACAGAAGTGTTTCAGATTTATGTACTGTATGTCAACGAATAAAAATGGACACTATTTGCGCAGCATTTAGGAAGCAATTAAAAAGTAAAACTTAAAGATATACTATACCCATCTTTGCATAAAAAACTTTTATTGCAGAAATTAATTGAAATCTAGGAAATTCTTACTGAATATGTCTAATTAGGATACTAAAATACACACACTATGTCTGGGAAGCTGCATTCCCTATTACAGGTCATATTATGTTGGAGCTTTTCTTTAAAAAATGCCAGTTTTTTTAATGACACTAGACTAAGTATTTATACTGTGTTTATTACCTATAGTGTTTAGTTTTAAACGTAACATATCTAATCTGTGTGTACTCAAACATGTTTATTTTATATTTACATAGAAAAAATGTAGTTGTTATTTGTATATAAAACTTGAGCATAATATATCTTTAAATTCAAAGTGCTCCGTAAGGCAGAGTGTTTCTCAGTAAATAATATTAAAAATTATAATACTTTGTTGATCTAGTCCCATTTATGAAAGCACACGGATTTTTAAGGACCAAGTAGAAATTCTTCACAGTTCACAGATCATCCCTAGCTTTGTATTTAAATGAATAAATCAAAGACACAACACATGTGTTTCATCAACAGCTTTTGCAGCCATCTTGACCTTGTAAGGCATTGAAAAGATCACTTTTGATACATTTTGCTGAAATTGGGAAACCTAATCATGCCAACGCTTATAATTATAAAAGGAAAAAAAAATATAGGTAAGGATGTTGCAAATTTCTACTCTATATATGTCAAGTGTTCCGTCCTACACTAAAAGGAAGTTGGCAGTAGCAGTACGCAGTAGCAGCTGGCAGTAGAAATTAAATCAATTAATTTACTGCCAACTTCACGTTTTGTTTACTGCTACTGCTGTTACTGCTACTGCCAACTTCACGTTTTGTTTACTGCTACTGCTGTTACTGTTACTGCCAACTTCACGTTTTGTTTACTGCTACTGCTGTTACTGCTACTGCCAACTTCACGTTTTGTTTTACTGCTACTGCTGTTACTGCTACTGCCAACTTCACGTTTTGTTTTACTGCTACTGCTCGTACTGCTACTGCCAACTTCACGTTTTATTTACTGCTACTGCTCGTACTGCTACTGCCAACTTCACGTTTTGATTTACTGCTGCTGCTGTTACTGCTACTGTCAACCTTACGTTTTGTTTTACTGCTACTGCTCGTACTGCTACTGCAAATTTCACGTTTTGTTTTACTGCTACTGCTCGTACTGCTACTGCCAACTTCACGTTCTGTTTTACTGCTACTGCTCGTACTGCTACTGCCAACTTCACGTTTTGTTTACTGCTACTGCTCGTACTGCTACTGCCAACTTCACGTTTTGATTTACTGCTACTGCTGTTACTATTACTGCAAACTTCACATTTTGTTTTACTGCTACTGCTCGTACTGTTACTGCCAACTTCACGTTTTGTTTACTTCTACTGCTCGTACTGCTACTGCCAACTTCACGTTTTGTTTTACTGCTACTGCTGTTACTGCTACTGCCAACTTTACGTTTTGGTTTACTGCTACTGCTCGTACTGCTACTGCCAACTTCACGTTTTGTTTTACTGCTACTGCTTTTACTGCTACTGCCAACTTCAAGTTTTGTTTTACTGCTACTGCTCGTACTGCTACTGCCAACTTCACGTTTTGATTTACTGCTACTGCTGTTACTGCTACTGTCAACTTCACGTTTTGACTGCTACTGCTCGTACTGCTTCTGCCAACTTTACGTTTTGTTTTACTGCTACTGCTCCTACTGCTACTGCCAACTTCACGTTTTGTTTTACTGCTACTGCTCGTACTGCTACTGCCAACTTCACGTTTTATTTACTGCTACTGCTCGTACTGTTACTGCCAACTTCACGTTTTGTTTACTGCTACTGCTCGTACTGCTACTGCCAACTTCACGTTTTGATTAACAGCTACTGCTGTTACTGCTACTGCCAACTTCACGTTTTTCTACTGCTGCGTACTGCTACTGCTCACTTCCTATACATCCGTCCTACTGAAGGAAGAGAGCAACCCCACCCCTAATGACAAACGCTTTTTCAAGCTTTTGAAATAAGAATACATACAGTAGTATGCCTCATCTCGTAGAAAATAGTGCCATCCAACAATTCATCCATAACTGTTATAAAGTAACATTAACATCTCAAATGGGCTTGATTTAAAAAATAGAGATGAATGTTATGCAGATCGTGTAAGTTGTGCAAAACTAATTTGTCAGCCGTCTAAAATGCACAAATCCTTGCTTGAAATGTCGGACATAAATAATTGACTTCGGAAATAGACGTCTGAGTAGGTAATTCATCCTATTTGAAGGAATCGGTTTTTTTCAAAAAGCAATACCGCTTTTCCAGACTAGAATGTATTCTTGTGTAGGCTTTACCATTATATCATTACAATCATTACAGTATCATCTGATAAAATAGGAAAGAATTTTTTTTAAATCGCCTCTTTATATGTTCAGTAAGCTTACGATTTTAACTTTGAGGTACGTTTTTTCTAAGGTATTTAAGTTACTCTAAGACAAACACAACGTACCGGAAATAACATCCCTCTTACATTGAACCTTTACTTAACATGCCCTCTACATTGAACAAAATATAAATAAGACGTGTTTAATTTTTAGTACATGACTATTTAATTCTTTGAACATGTCTATATATTTTTTTTGTAAATATTGTTTAATTTGGTGTCCTGAATGTCATCTAGTAACATTGTCATTTAAAGAATTTTTAAACGAATGTTAAACGAAATCCTTCAATATGGTCACTTTAATTACTCCTTTGAAGTAAATCGTTTCGTTTCCTAGGACACCCGTTGAGATTTTCTCTCAGAAATACCCTATATTTGAAATCGTTCTAGTGTTACTCAGACAGTTGACTCGCAATCTAATTCGATTTTGTAGTACTGCACAATAGATAATGCTAAATGTCTCGGCTTGTGACAAAACCAAAGAAACGTTCAGAAGACAAGAGCTAACAAAATATGCTCCAAGACATAATTTTCCCATGTTTTCACAAGAATGATACTAGGTTAGTTGCGAAGCTTCAATGCGTACCAGTTCGCATGAGTATAATAAATAAGTCAGTTCAGATATATATTTTCAACATTTTCAGAGTTTCAATTATACTGGCCGCATTTGTTATTATATTTGTTTATACTTGATACATAAACTTTTAAATATTTGTGTTTGGCAAATAGCAAGCAGTGATTTTCAAATTATCAGTAGTAGATTTAAGATCATCTTCAAAAAATAATAATAGACCAGAAGTGATAGAAAAAAAAAGATAGAACAGGTGACTTAAAGTTGTACATAGCCGACGAAACAACAAATTTGACTACTCATCACAAACGCCTGTTTCGACTTTGCGTTGGAAACGCATTATGTGCCTTTGGCGGTTGTCGGTATCTATTTTTCAAACAATTCAGATATAACTGAATAACGACAGGAAGCTTGATTTTTTTCTAAAATCTAGATCATACACTATTTATCTGAAGTTCTACTTTTATCCCTGGACAAGCAAATGCAATTATTCTATCATCTTAAAAGTTTCTGTCAGATGTTATATGCTAATAAATCAGAGTCTGGGAAAGATTAATGGGAGAATTGTGAAACAATATTGAATAACACAAATAGTGAATGGCACCATGAAAACGTATAAACTTAAGTAACATTGGCTGAAGTGTTATCCTGAATTCTTAAATGTTGTGAAAATATTCAGTATTAATCGCTAACGCTTACAAATGCCTCGCACATTGGAGCGGATGTTCAATCCCCCGCTCGTCCACTAACATTACTGATAGTCTTTCGGATGAGACGTTACACCGAGGTCCCATGTATCAGCGCTTTACACTGACCATGCAACAGAAGCAGCGGTGTCTCTGGAATGGGATACTTTCTGTATCTTGCACTACCCTCACAACCTAAAATTACCTCTTCAGGGGTTGTTCGTCATATGGAAAACCGCTACCGACGATAAATAAGCTCAAATAGAAATAGATAGATGCCTCGCAACAGGACACACATACATTATAAGAACGGCAAAAAGTTTACAACGGTAAAAAGTTATAATATAAACAGTGACTAAAGGCCAGGGGGTGTAAAATTTGCTATCTGAAAGGCAGAAAGTTTTCCCCTCCTCATTTCACGATGTTTGCTGTATATCATTTTGACGAAAAATGTACGAACAAATGCAGAGATACATGACAGTTAACACAACATATTTTATAAAAAACGATAAAATAATAAAATGGTATTAAAAGTTAACTACGATGCAAATGAGAAAAATGACAAACGAAATAGAGTAAACATTTAAAGGATCTTGGAAATTCCCAAGTTCTCTTTCTCGTGGTATATGCGTGAACAGCTAAAACAAGCCCAATAAAGTGTTTGCCTTTTCGTCTTTTTTCTGTCATAATGAAGTACTTGACAGTTAAGTGTCTCGCACATATCCGTCAATTTGTTGACAACATTTTGCTGTCATTTCGGTTGGGAATAAATAGACATTCTATTCCCTCATGGGTTTTGTATAAAACAAATTTGATGATATTCGAATATATCGATCGATTCAGGTATTTTTAACAATGTTGTTTTTGTTTTCTATTTTTTATTTATTTAATTATTTATTTCCCGATTATACTCTAGGCAACTTGTTTCCAAAATTTGTATTGAAATAAAAAAGCCTATATTGTTCTTTAAGCAGACGACAGACATTTTATTTACTGAAAGAACTGGGATGAGTGTTCAGTTAAGAAATTTTACGACACCGTTTGTAACCCTCGCATGAATTAGTGGTTTCGTTCCTGTTAAGAAATTTTAAGACACCGATTGTACCTTTGAAAACCTTCTGCGTTATGCCCTGATTACCCGTTCTTTGTACAGACACCTGAGACACCGACTGTACCTCTTGCATACAGGACTTCTAATAACAATCTATGCAATAATTAGCCGCTGTTTGTAGTTGGTAAGGTCCGGGAAGCCCAAACACTAAGACAACTTGACATAGTGTCTCTTAAGACAGAAATACATGTTGTATATTGGAAAAATGCAAATCCTATAAAGACTGTCGAGAAAGTAGTGCAGCAGATGTTTCTAGGTATCAGTAACAGATAAGCAATGAAAATAATATACTTGTAACATCTTTTGAACATTTTTGTTATCACATTATTGTGGTAAAGTCTTTCTGAAAGCTTAGTCGACGAAACAACTACAGAGCTTCTCATAGCAAGCAACTAAACAATTGTTCCTTGTATAGATTTTAACGGAAGTCCACAGACGGGTTTTCAATAGATTAGCTTTATACATGTCATGTAGTGTAGCAAGATGAATATTGATTATGTAATGTTTAGCAGAGCTACTGCTAAAAGATTAGTGAAGAAAAACCTTTTTTGCCCTATACATATATACAAGCTTCGCCAGAAGGTCGGGTAATCATAACAAATACCAGATATTTTCTCAGTGGAAGGCTTTTTTATAACAGCATGAGGAAAACAACCAAATTGTCCCAAAGATGAATAACACACCAAAACTTAAACTATATCAATTATTTCAAACGGAGTTTGAATGTAAAATATTACCCCTTAGACTGGCGTAGATTTGTCGGCGAACGGAGTTTAAATGTAAAATATTACCCCTTAGACTGGCGTAGATTTGTCGGCGAAACAACCGAACGAAGACTGCGTATTCTGCCGACGGAGTGAAAGCGAAGATATAGCTTCACTTTGTTCTTAACAGTGAACATTACAACCTTGAGTGATTTATTAAATACTGGCACTGGAATCTTACTCAGCAACAGCAGCTAAGAAAATTGTTAAAAGTTCATTTTAGAAAAGCTACTAAAACTAGGGCAATACGTTTTAAAAAGTAACCTACATAGACGCAATACTCTACATTCAAACCTTTTGTGTAAAAGGTATGTGTGTTCATACAAAACTTATATAGATCAAGTTATTTATATGACTTTGTCTTTTGTTTATATCTATCAATGAATGAAAAGTGAATATTGTCCACGTTATATTTACGTAAATATACAAAACCTACTTAACTATTAACCTGCTGGAACCAAAAGAGATTAGTATTTGTCACAAGTATAGAACCAGGCCAGATTTTGTATTTTGATGTTGAAATCCCTTAAATATTGAATGGACTGTTCCAAATTCAAAGCTGGACAAATCCATTGCAAAAATTCAGCAGGTTAAGGGTTAATGAGTGTTACTTAATATAAAACATAATTACAACTATGCATTTATAACAATATGGTATAAAGGTCAAATGTGTCCTTCTTTTTTGTTTTCTCATAAATTTCTTTAAATCGTCAAAGATTAACTATGTGGAGGTCCAGTTTGTAGCTTTTCACAGGTCAAGTTATCTTTTCCTTTTGGATAAACATATCTTAAGTTATGTTATGAACATAGTTTCTACTTTCAGTATGTCCCCTAAGGTTTAAATATGATGAAAATGCTTCAAAACAGCAAAACTACCGTGTAAATAGGTATGGATTTATATAGATTTATATGTAGAAATTTGTTCGCTAAGACAAAACAGTTTGCGTCCGCTTGGTAAATGTTTTTGTAATATTTATGCAGGTTATGCAGGGTGGTTAAAAAGAACATCTTAATTAAAGACATAGTTGGAAAAATTCGATGTGGAATTTTGTATGACTTAAATTAAAATTAAGATTTAATGATTTGCATACCAAGGTGTTTATAACACTGTAGTAGAAATAAAAGGTGATGTTGTGAAATTAATGATTCATATTGATTATTTCTTGAATAATTATTATCTGTTTATTATTTAATTACAGTGGTGAAAATATTTTGAATTTATACCGAGTGACAAACTATTGATGTAACGCATTAACAACTTTAGATTTTTGTTTCTGTATTTCAATTTTTACCAGATCAGAAGATGGAAAACAGATGGAATAAATCCCTCACCATTTTCAGTTTGTTTTTCCTACTATATTTGCTCTTATACACCAACATGAAGACAACACTGAGCATTGCCAAACATGCTACTGATCCTGTGCATGTGCGGAATGAAAATAAAACAGTGGAAGGAAACACAGACAAAGTGAGAAGACTTGAAGAGAAAAGGTTTCATATTTCTAGCGAACACAACTACCAAGCTGCTAAAGGGATGCGCAAGGACAGAAATTTGATTATAAATAACATATTTTGGTCAGACATTTCCGAATCGTATGTACCGAAAGGTAAGAATCATGTTAATTAACTTTATAATAAACAAACAAATGAACGTTTTATTTCTATCAATAAATGTCTCTTATTCAGTTTTGCACTTCACTTTAAAGAAAAAAAGGCTAAAGGAAATATACGGAGTAAAATAACACCTTTATTATTATTTGAAGTTGCAATGCAATATGCCCATAAGGCCACAATCTGGCTATCTTGAATTGAAAGATAAACATGACAGTTCTTATCTATTTAATTTATCTTATAAAAAAACACAATTCGACGGGCAAAAGATCGTTAATTAACAATTATGTGAATTATCAAATCAGAAAACCTCCCTAAATGCATTGAGAGCCATAACTTTGTGACAAAAAACTATGAATTAGTCATAAGAACAATAGACAAGGTTAGTATATGTATTGATGAGAACATGTAAGAGTAGACAATAAACCTGCATATATATTATAGAATTAAAATTAAAGAGTCATTAAACAGTTCGTAAAAAATAATTAATACACAAATCAGTAACGTGTTTGTATAACGTCAGTATAAGTTCTTAGTCTCGTATAATTTTGACTTTCTATTCTTACAAGGCCTTGCTGATACCCTATATAAAATAGAATGAAGTCAGCTTAATTCAATCATGCAATTAAATATACTAGGTTTTTTTCCTCATTGAAATGTTAACAAAGCGACCAAACAAGCGTTATCTGCATAGTTGTATTACAATATGAATTCATTTATCTATTAATTCACAACGTCATTTGTAAGGAATTAGTTTTACGACGATTCTGAAAGACTTTCATGTACATACCTATGATATGTGACGCACCTGCAGCATGCCTTTTTTAACTCTTTTTCCTTTATACAATCTACTAGAATAACTGTATTTTCTTCTTTTTCAATAACAACAGACTACCGACGATAAATAAGCTCAAATATGCTACTGATCCTGTGCATGTGCGACCACATATGACCAAATTTGCATTTTTGTACAAAATGTCACAGACTGTGTCGGATAATTGTAATATATTAACAAACAAATAATTGAAACAAGTAATTGAAGTTTGGCTATCAAATTTCTGAAAAACACTTCTTAAAAACGTTCTGTTCAATTGTTTGTTTTTTTACTAATATTTAGAACAAATCTAGGCCAGTCAATAGTCAGATGGATAGATAAGCGTTCAGGTGCGGATTTGTAAACTGTAATAATACATTGCCCGATACGTTATACGAACATTGGACTAAAAAATGTCTCATATTCAATTTGCCTATTATTACAGAACACTTATAGTCTCTGTTCTGGGACTTCACCAACATAACTCCAATGGAGGTATACCGCACCTAAATTGAGCGAACTTGCTTGTTCATTTCTTTTCAAGTCCACAGGCAAATAATTCTCGCATCAGAATTGGGCTTTGAAAGTTCTATAAATTCATAGTTTCGAAAGTTCAGAACACCGATAATCCGCCAAGAAAACACGTAATGCCAGACTACTGTAATCTAAAATCAGTCTGTTGTCATCTAGAAGCATCAGTCTGTTCCAGTATCTGATCATAGTAAGTCACCACCGGTAGGTATAGGAGCAAGCCGGTTTCGCAGAGAAAAGCCAATGTTGGAGTAAAAAAATAATAATAATAAAAACTGATTGTGAATGGAATCTTTACACTCATATTGCCTATATCCCCAGATGGAGGCAAAGTATTCAGAGACTGTTGGTATGTTTGTTGTGTCTTATGGTCTATATTTTCTCATAGAGTGAAGCATGTGATGGGGACAGAAGTTGTTTGGACTCATTTATTTTACATCGATTGCGATACAAGTTCTTACAACCTAGATTCTTCAGGCTCGATGACTGCTTCCTGGGTTCCATACCAGTAATCCGTGGAGGCACCGTGGTTCAGGGGTAGAGCGCAGGGGGGGCTCCGGATCCGGAGGTCGCGGGTTCGAATCCCGTCAGAGGCGAGATTCTCTCACGATCTTCACATTTCTCCACGCTGCGCGAATACTGGTATGGAACCCAGGAAGCAGTCATTGAGCGTGATGAATCTAAATTGTAAAAACTTGTATTGCAATAGATGTAAAATAAATGAGTCTAAACAATACCAGTAATCCCGCCTGCTTAGCCCGAAAGGTAGAACACTGGATTAGTAATCCATCGGTCGTTGGTTCGACCCCTGGGCAGGGCAAAATTTCTCTGTGACATTGTGTCTAATGTTCATTTGTCCCTCACCGCTGATTCAGAGTCGATCATGTGGGAAAGTAGTCAGTCACTTGCGGAGAAATTGGCAAGTACTGGTAAGTTATCCAGGAAAACCGGTTAGGTGGACTGACCTATATGTTGCAAACGGCATTAAACCCCAAAACAAACAAGTAATCACGCAGCGTGGAGGAATGTGAAGACCGTGAGAGAATCTCGCCTCTGGCGGGATTCGAACCCGCGATCTCCCGATCCGGAGCCCTGCGCTCTACCTCAGGACCACGGTGCCTCCTCAAACAGTCGCCGAAGTCAGAATAAGAACATTTTGTTACAACACATTTTTTACAACAAGCCCTTTCTTTCTGTACAGCTAGTTCCTACCTTGGCTCTTTTCCAGGAGTATCGTTTGAAAAGAGCCTGATCATAATGAATGGTCTTCGAAGTAAGGTCGCAAAAACTTTCCGTCCAGGGAACAACAAGATGTGTGGGGATAGACAGAATGCAATTGTTGGTTTAGAAAATGGATCTGTTGTATGTGCCAGATACAGACATGAACCGTACTTTGTTTATGGTAATTAGATCAAGAAAAAGATTCTTAGTATTCAGTATGTAATATTGAACCGCAAAGTAAAATCTCAGTGATGTTAATATAATTTAGGATTTCTACACTTAACTATAAAACCTTTTTTTCAAATTACGTAAAAAGCAATAGGCGCTTTGAACAACGATCTAGAATTGGCTAACAATGATTTTGAACTGGTAAACAGATTGCCAAGCATATCTTTACATTGTAATTGATTGTAATTGATAGTAAAACTTAAAGCCTTCATGTTTGTAAGTTTGTATTATTGCATTAAGGAGAGGTTTTCAGAGACAACAGCCCTAGAATATGGCCCATGTTGTCCAACCAATAGCAGTTTTGCATTTATAATAATTATGTTTTCTGTGATGTGAATAATCCAATTATGATGTGCCATTTCTATCTTTTCAATAAAAGCAAATTTCTAAACTTTATTTTAGCTGGGACCTATGAACATTAAACTTTGTTTTGTCATGTAGCTGAAAGCTTGGCTTTCTATCTGTCACGTTTTGTCATGTAGCTGAAATACTGTCTTTCTATCTGTCACGTTTTGTCATGTAGCTGAAATCTTGGCTTTCTATCTGTCACGTTTGTTGAAAACGGACAACATACCCGAGGTGGTTCTTGCAAAAACAGACTCCTCATCGGAACTCTGGAGAAACGTTGACACTAGCCTAGTTTCCTGGGAGAGTAACCAAACTGTTTCAATGACGAGGCAGCTCGAAAATGTGAGGTAGGCAATGGTAGTTATTGTGAAGAAAGCAATTATGATGGGAGGTAAGCAGTTAATGAATTATTGACGTAGACCCTATCTTACGAAAAAATGTCTGCATAAATTTGGGAGTGATATATGACAGTGACGGTCCTTATTGAATGATAACAAGGTAAAGTACCCCAGCTTCGATAACAGCAAAGAAGACGACGTATGTTACGCCGAATAGCACATACCATAGGCATTACATCTACAGTCGCACTCAGATTTTGACTCGCTGATTTCCCCAGCCTTCATTATGAGAATTTCGAATGGACTTGTTTTCAAATTTAGGTTTAAATACGCATGACAAGAGAATTAGACATTGAATTACACAAATAGGTACTATGGTTTCTTATATATTGAGAATATCCATAGAATGCATATGATAACATACAGTAGAAGGGTTTTAATATTTCAGAGATAATATAAAACATGCTGGTATGACTTTGAGGTAGAGGTTCTATTTAGAACTTGTTCTCTAGGTCCTCTCCGACGGCACCAACAATAATAAGAGACGCCTATCTTAGAAAAGAAACCATCACATATGATACCATTAAGAGATCAAACTTGAGTATACCTAGTGATATAGCAGAAGTTATTCAATGGGGTACTGTGATAGTATTTGATTATTTAATTAATCATTACGACAGGTAAGTGTAGTTGTATCTAAATAATTTACTTGTTGAAAAACCTTTTCCAATTTGATAACTAGTGCTGAATCTTTACCCAGAGTGTGTATCCAGGAGATGTTTCTGGAAAAAAAACAATCAGTATTTATCAGTGTATTCTGTTTGTTCCTAAAAATTAAGTTTTATTGTGAAAATACTGTGAAAATGTCAGTTAAAAATTCAAACCATAAACCGTAAGCTAATATGAATGTTCGTCAAGAGTGTGAGTACTAGCAAACGCTGTTCTTTACTTTCTTCAAACTTTTTCGAAAACAAAAAAAATATTTTTTTCTGATTTTTTTGTCCATGCCTCCTGGTTAGGCGTGGTTAAGCTTTACCTTAGCGTTGTTTCATGATTATATATTTGCCAACCTTTTGTTTCGAAATGTTTAATTTCATTTTAGACTGTCTGAATGGTTAAAAGATAATAAAAACAGCTTAAACTGGTTGCTTCATAACAGCCTGCTATCAAATGATGGAAAACTCTGGTTGGTTGACAATGAGAAATGTTTCTTTTATCCCAGCAAGAGGAAACACCCAACATATGCGAGCATGGAACAGTTTAATGAAAAATTGCTTAAAACTTTGTGCGTGTTTCAATCTTCTTTTATAAAAGAAATGCAAGCTCTCGCAACAAGTCACTCACCTTTTGAAACACTTTGGAAGTTTGCAAGTTCTTACGAACCATTACTGGACACGATGGAAAGAGACTCTCGTTATTTTATGTTTGTTAAACGTTTCAACGAACGACTGAGACAAATATTACGATGGGTACACAGCTGTAAAGAGTTGCAAACTGGTGATACACAATTACCTCATTGGTAGTGGAGAGACTCACATCTAGAAAATGATCTGACGGATACATTTCTATCGAAAGGTTAAACCTCAGATGAAAGGAACACAATTTGGATCCTAAATATATAAAATGTTTCATTAACGTTTTTCATTTACTGTCATACGTTAGATATATATATACGTAGGTATAAATGTATGTTTTTTCACACCGACCAAGGCTAAACACCAAATACTAATCATGCATATTCATTACAACCTGGTGCATGAGAATCTAATACTGTGACCAGGACCTATATTTCGGTGACCTTGCCGGTACGATATACCTTTGACTGTTAGAGGGTGTTAATTTCATTTAAACCATACAAAAATAGGATAATAACGTTTTCTATGGTACCATGTATTAGAAACAGACCTTGGCCTTTCGTCATTATTTAGCATTAAGTTACTATATGATATGTTTTGGGACATTGGCACGTCTCATAAGATAGACACGTAATTCTGCCAATTATCAAAGTCTCATGTAATTTTGTGACAACATGCTATCAAACTTTCGAAAAAAGTTGCTTACTTTTAATCAAGAAGTAACCTTTTTCACCAACAGTCACGTTGCCTGAAAGATACTATAAAGTTCTTGTATTTTATTGATTTACGGGAACCAGAAAGTTATCGATATGATTTTACTGACACGGTCAATATCAATTAGAATCATAAATGTATGATATATGAACAGTCACACGGAAAACGACACTAAAAATCGTCTTTTTGCACCATTTCAGGATTAATGTCTGAAAATTTCAGCTCCATACAAAAAAAAGTCATATACTACTTATAGAACGATACATTTCCAATATATTTTATCATAATTTACATAATATGTAATCATCTGATGGTAGCCTATTACTGTGGTAACATCTAAATTATATTACTCACAAAACTACAGTCAGTAGTCAATTTGAAAACATTTCCTTCAAAATGACCAGTTCTCTGAATGACATTATTTAAGCTATAAATTAGAAATAATGGAAGCTGTTAATTGGTACCAATTTATATGGTGTCCTTTCCCGGTCGAATTATGTGAAACGACCACATCAGTAATTGTCTTCATTCTAAGTATCTATCACAGACAAGATCATCATCAACCAAGGGTAATAACAAAAATACGTCCTGCCAGACACTAATATGTCTGGGAAAGAGCAGATTTTTGCTTAAGGTCATCCGATTTTCAGACACTTATGCATTTGGAAAAGAATTGAATGCGTATTCCCAACATCAAGATATTTCAAAGTTCATAAAGAATCTAATAAATCAGCCCCATGAATATATTTTTATTGAGTTCCGTATACTAAGGTACAAAAATTGCTTAAAATCAGTTTTCCATTTCTGACCTATGTGCAGATTAATCGAAAATATTGTTTTTTTTTTCACCATTCTAATATAACGTCATTTCCGAAGGTGTGTAGTTAAATGAAACGTAGAATTACATAATCGTTAGTTCATTTTTAAAGAATTTTATTAAGTAAACAAAATCAAAATTTACTGTTCTTATCATGATTTGTCTAATACCGGAAAACACAAAGTGCTGCTGACAATACATCTTCAAAAACTGCCTCAATCTATTCGATTTGAGACAGTTCTTAACCCGCTTAATGAGTCATTATTTTTTGATATAGATAGGAAAAATTTCCTTTGACATGTTAACATTTATCGGTATATTGGGTGAAATTAAACTACAATCTACATCACTTAGGTAAGTATCTTTTAGAAAGTCAAACTTTCTTGATATATCGTGTTAAATTAAACACAAATCCACCTTAATGGAACAGTTAGCTAATGATCTAAATAAAGGCAAATCAATTCAAAGAAGAAATAGAACTTAGTCTTCCTTACACAGGCGTTGGCAGAAATGCAAAATGCACTGGATGCCTTTCTGACAGTTCAAAGTAGACGTACCCTCTCGTAGGTCTAGTTAATTCACGTTTGTATAATCTGAGTTGTAACCGCAAAGATTACGACTTGAATACGAAAGAAAAAAAGCATATCCATACTGTGTGAGGGAGAATAGAACAAAGTTCGATCAATATTTTTCTACATCAGTAAAATTAATGCGATACTGTTACTTTAATATATGCTGGAAAAATAATTCACTTTACACAAACATCTGAGACACCCCTCGTATCTCCATAACCTCATGACATAACGGTGTAGATGTCATTTCAAATTTTAAAAAAAATATTCCAATTGTCACAAAAGGCAAACAATAAAACATTCAGTTATTAGATAAAAATAGACATTTCTAGGAGAGCAGTATTTTTTACGACTGTCACGTGGATATAATTCACACAATATAAAGTTAGATATTAGTAACAGTATTGACAAAGTATTAGGTTTTCGACCCGATAGTCATATTTCGTTGTTCAATGCTTACTTTTTTTCAATAACTCAAATCAAGCCCGATATATCTAAATATGTCATTAAGTAACTTCAAATAGTTACGTGAATTACATAAATCAGTGAAGGTTTGCGGAAGGACCCATATACCATAACCGTCATGGAAATTCTAACCAGTTAAAAATATGCAGTTGATGCTAAGCATTTTATGCTGCAGTATGCATAAAACATTAAAAAAAACACACAAAATAACACCGATCATACTGCTATTTTACAAATATGATAAGAAAAAAGCAGTAGTCATTTAGGCAGATACCACCTCCCTCCGCTTTTTAAAGTATAAGCGGATTTAAACTGTAAATATCAATGTAACGTCATCAAATGTTCGAACCAATTTAATTCAAAGAATTGTGCATAGTAAGTGGCATTTAAAGAATAAGCAGGCAGTTAAGAGCTGTTAATTAATCGTCTTTAGGTTTGATCCCCGGCCGCTGGAAAATGAAATGTAGCATACTCACTTCCTTAGCTGTTTCCAGTAGGTTTGTTTTGCCCCTTTTTACTTTTATAACCTTTTTTATTGAAAGGAAACTTCATATTTATACTAAGGCGTTGTTGATAAATGATGTCAATAAAAGATATATTTTTTATCAATTAGCATCATAACTACACGGACCTTTCATAGTCCAACGCTTACCATATAAAAGAATAAAATAATTACATGATTATGGCTAAGAACAATGTACCATCCATAACTACTAGGGGATTTTTCATGTGGCTATGTTTGTTTACTTCATTTCGATTCAATTTTCTCTTTCAGCTACAACTACAGATATCTTCAACGTGACTGAACCTCATATGGGGCATAGCGACTGTTGTGTTGCTGTCACAAAATATGCTTAAGGCATGTCTGCTACATCGTAATGAGAGTCTTTTGAAATATCTACATATGAGGACGTTTTCGCCGCCAAATTTGTTGACAAAAGTTACAGTCTACCCTGCCCATCCGACCACCTTTCCCAAGCGACTCCCTGCCTTATACGACCATTACAAATTCCACCCGAGCTTTTTTTAAATTATTTTTTCCGAGTAATCGAATATCAATTTTGTTAACCGATTATCGGACGTTCGATCGAGTACTCGGTTAACCGGTTACTCGTTGCCATCCCTATTTTTTATTCATTATTAATTTAACTAAGTTAAACGACCCCCTGCGACACGCGACTACCGACCTATATATTTCACCACCTTAACGTTGCTATGCGACCGGTAAATGAATTTTATTTGCTAATATGTCTGCAAAACGGAAAGTTTTAACATTACAACAACGAATGGCAGTGATAAATAAACTTGAAAAAGGTGTTTTTTGTCGCAAAATAGCGGATGAAATGGGAGTCGGGAAAACGCAGATTCAATCCATACGTAAACGAGAACTGGAATTTATTGAGGACTATGAAAGCAATGTAAGTGGTACAAAAAGCGGCGTTGTTCTGGACTTACTGAAAACAACGACATTAATGAACTTCAGAAATTGTTTCAAGATGGTAGAATGCGAAACAAAAACATATTTTGACATTTAATAATTTTATTGTAGAAGAAACATTTTAATGTACTGTATATAGCACAGGGTTGAATTTTATTTGTGGAATATTGGCATTGTGGAAAAAGTCAATATTAAAATTTTAATGTGCATACATGCAGTATTTACATGTTTTACAATGCACACGTACAACATTAAATGCATTGAAAAAAATATGGTGTAATTCAGATCGTAACGTTGCCATCACCAATCCTTAGTTAGGAGACCACCTGTCTTAAGAGACCACATTTCCTTTCTCCCTTGTGTGGTCTCTTAAGATAGGTTAGACTGTACTTATATGTACGAGGGTTCATCAATAAATCCGTAAACTAATTCAATAGCGTCAAAACTACTGGTCCGTTTAAAATGAAACTTTAAATGCTATGAAAACAGATTATTTCAAATTGAATCGTACTATGTACACAACTTTGACGTCATCACTTAACCGTCATAAACCGTAAACGACGTGACGTTACGGGCGTCCGTTCGAAAATGGCGTCACACAGCGTCAACGAACAGCGCATCGTTATAAAGTTTTACACAAAACTCGGAAAGTCTTTTTCCGATATTCGTGAAGATTTGCAAAAAGTTTACGGAGAGGCTGCTCTGTCAAAAGGTACCATTTCAAAGTGGATGAAGCCGTTTAAAGACGGTAGAGAGGCAACTGAAGACGACAGTCGTGCAGGTAGACCAGTGACTATAACATATGAAGAAACAGTGGCTGCCATTCAGGAGTACATACTCCGAGATAGACGACTAAGTGTGAAGCACGTAGCAGATAAGTTCGCTATTTCATATGGTACAGCTCAGGGAATTATGACTAGATTAGGATTGCGCCGCGTTTCAGCAAGATGGGTGCCTCGTTTGTTGACGTCGGAGCAGTTGGGCGTAAGGGTGAAAATGTGTCAGCAGTACGACGGGAGGTATCGTGAAGAAGGCGATTACTATCTAAATCGAGTGATAACATGTGATGAAACGTGGATTCACTTTTTTGAACCGCAGAGCAAACGTCAGAGTTCTGTCTGGAAGCATCCTTACTCGCCTTCCCCTACAAAAGCGATAATTTCCAAGTCAGCCGGGAAGGTTATGGCCATTATATTCTGTGATACATACGGTGTAGTGCTAAACCACTTTATTCCTCCGAAAACGACAGTCACTGGGAACTATTATGCAACATTACTTAGAACGGAACTCATGGCGGCAATAAGTAGAAAGCGCCCACATCTACTTAGGTCCGGATTCATATTACATCACGACAACGCGCCGAGCCATTCAAGCCACGTTGTCATGGATACACTAGAAAACTCGACGTCGAACTGTTACCGCACCCACCCTACAGCCCGGACCTAGCAATTTGTGACTTCTGGCTGTTTCCAACTTTAAAAAAACAGTCTTCGTGGTACGAAATTTGAGTCAAGAGAGGAACTGAGGTGTGCCGTGGACAGACAGCTGCGGGAGATGTCACGTGACGGGCTACAACACGTGTTCGAGTCATGGGTCGAGAGATGAGACAAGTGCAAATCGTGCATGGGACGTTACTTTGAGAAGGAGTTATCATTTTAGGTACTTGAATTAAATTATTTCCCCGTTATTTAATTAGTTAAGAATTTATGCAACCTCGTACACTTATAGTGCATCTAGAATCCGATAAATTGAAACACAACAACACTGAGTACAATTTTCTTAAATAAAATATTCTCAAATTTCAAAAGCAAATAAACTGTAATCATCTATCGACTATCAAAATATTTGCTATTGTTTTAAATTGTTCATTGGAAATGTCGACATAAAAATACACATCACTCTTTAGAAATAGTTTCCCTGTCTGGCCGATCGCTTTGTTGTGAGGTATACTTTTATGTCTTCATTAATACAGAGTTAATCTTTTACGGAATTTCCCAAAAAAAGGAACTGACTTTCCTGTGGACGACAGATAAAAAAGTAGATAAGTTTAAAACAATATTTTGAAATTATGGTAATAATACGTAATAATACGGACTTTGACATGAATTCTATAAAAACTTTAACCACTCTGGGTCTTATACATTCGATTTGGAAAAAAAAGTTTTTTTAACGGCAAAGAACTTCATAAAGACGAGAAGAATGACAAATTCGCGTAAACCAATTCCAAACGACTTTAACAATACTAGAATTGTTATTAAGTGTTATGAGACGGAAATAAATATTGAATGTTTAAATATCGCACATTTGGTTACGTTTTAAGAGCGCATTGCCCTCTAAAACTCCTGACAAGTGATTGAGTGTTGTCAGTGAGTCAACTCTTAACTTTTTCAATAATTCAGACAATGATACTGATCAATCTAAGATGCTTCGACAGGTCATTCTTAATCAAATAAAATCAAATTAACCTTAGGTAAACCTTCAATCAATGATTATGATAGAGTTTAAATAAATGCAAATGAACTCAGACTTGAACTATAGATTTCTCCATAGGAAATAGATGTCCCTTCATTACGCTGTACTTTCACAAAAATTCCTGTACAGGTGCTTAAAAGTCTAAAATGCTATTTTTTAGCTTTATTGGTAGACATAACTCTGCCAGTCTCCAATAAATTAGCGAAAAAATACCCAGGCGCAAAACTTCACATACTGACAACATTTCTTAGAACGTTTAATAGCTCTAGCAGTTATACGTTTGGAGTTACACACGACACAAGTTTACAAATGCTATTTTTTACTTTACCAAGGGGCATAACTCTACCTATCTCCAATAAATTTGTGTCAAAATACAATGGTTCGTAAGTTCACATGCTGACGACTATTCGTAGAAACTTTCATGGCTCTTGCAGCTGTACCTTTGGAGCTGCACGCGACATAAACGGGTCTACGTACGGACAGCGGGACTCCGTAACAGCGGGACGGACGGAAAATGGCAATTCTGTATCCCCCACCGCCCAAAATAAATGAATAAATAAATAAAAATAAAATAATGGGGCGTAAATATAAATCAAAGTCGAATAGTTCAAAACTATATTATGTCATTTAGTCGATTTACTAGAGCAAAATGAGATGTAAAACAAGAGGGCTAAGTGGCCCTGGTTCGCTCACCTGAAATGTGTCTTAAGAGGTCCAAAGAACACATTGTTACAGAACATGCTCTATGTGGTCTGAACTTTAAGCTTGTTGTATCAAAACCAAGAATGGAGGTCGGTATGAATGCAAGTGACTCTTGGGAATGGCCAATATTTGATCAATCTTGGTAGATGTCCACTAAATAATACTACAAACCAAATATCTAAAGCCTTCTGAAACCTGCAGCTGACCTTTTGGGTCAGGTGAACTAAAATATGTCTGACAACTCTACACTATATGCAGATCACGTGTGGAGTTTCACTGAAAACTCTCTAACACTGTTGGACAACTGTTGGCAATGGACTGACATACTAACTATAACACCGATTGTAAGACTACCTTCAAAATTGTTTGTGGATGATACATTTTGCCCTGGTAGCTGTGTCTTTTAATATATCAAGATGTTAAAAGAGATTGGCAACAACAGGGCTGGCAAAATCTATTGTTCAAGTCGTTCATATGCAGCAGCTTGTCCAGACAACTGATCCTCGGACAAGTGAAAATTGAACATCCAATTTCTGTTTGTCAGTGAGTATTCACAATAGTGACCGACTTCCAAATTAGCCCAAGAAAATCACTGATACAAAATTTTCTATTTTTGTACAATGATTAATGGGGTGTAAAGAAATTCAGTTTAATTCCAACATAGGTATATAGCTTTGAAACCAAAATAAAAGCGAAATCCTCTGGGCGAAATTAAAAATAATCTATGCTTTTTGAAATTATTCTGTTTGAATAGAACTGTCAAAACTTCTCAGTGATTCAACAGCACCTCTTTTCTTTGCAGATATCTGCACTGTGCTTGTTTATGCCCCCAACACTTTGAGGAAGCATATATATTTGCCCTTGTCCGTCCGTCCGTGCGCTGTCCCACTGTCTGTCACGCTGTCCGTACGTAGAGTGGGTTGTGTTGCGTTTAACCCCAAACGTATAACGTAGAGCCATAAAACTTTCTAAGAACAGTTAATGCATTTTTTGCATCTGGGTATTTTGACGCAAATTAATTGGATATCGGCAGAGTGTTGACCTCTGATTAAGCAAAAAGTAGCGTGTTTAGACCTGTGTTGGGTGTAACTCCAAACGTATAACTTCTAGAGCCATGAAACTTTCTAAAGTTAGTTGTCAGTATGTCAACTTACGCACCTGGGTATTTTGACGTAAATTTGTTGGAGATCAGCAGACTTATGCCCCTCATTCAGCAAAAAGGAGCATTTTTAGACTTGTGTCGCGTGTAACTCCAAACGTTTAACTGCTAGAGCCATGAAACTTTCTAAGAATAGTTGTCAGCCTTTTAACTTACACACCTGGGTATTTCTATGCAAATTATTGGAAATCGACAAATTTATGCCACCTGATTAAGCAAAAAAAGTATTTTAGACTCCATAATGTTAAGGACAATGTTGATTCGCACCTTTAATTGTACAAGATTTGTTTGTGACAATACAACGGAATGTAGGGGCCTATGGACATATCTTTAGTTGATGTTTGGAACAGGACTCTTGAAATGTTTATGAGTTTGTCTCACGAGTATCCATATATAAACAAGTATGCATAAGGTTTCAAATGCTATTTAAGGACAACATTGCAATAAAGGAGCTTACTTTCTTGGGCAATACTTCGTGATTATGCAATTTAGCATGGCTCAATTATTGACACGTCTCTTCACTTCTCTTCAATTACGTTTTATTGTTATTATGATGTAATACAACTTTAATGTATCCGTGCGTTAATGCTTAAATAAATCTATCATATGAGAACATAATTTTTTTTTTTTAAATTGCATATTTTATGAAAGGAATGTCACTTATTTCAAACTCTTAATTCATTATCTCTGAAAAAAATGCCTGTCGTGAAAACTATCATGCTTAATTATTGCTTCTTATCAATAAACTGATATAGTGTGGACGTCAAATGTAAGACAGAAATATCTCAATAGGGATTTTATTTTCTTTCGTTTTTCTCTTGTTAGAATGCGTGAGTCTTGATTAGTGTTGTCTTTTGGGATTCAGAAGGTGTTTATTATATCATACAATTCACTTTTACACAATAAACACGCAACACTAAGCTTCTTTAATCTAACATGAACGTACAGATTTTAAATTCCCTTTCTAAAACTCATTCCAGAACATAAGTCAATGGAGTAGGACAGTATTCAATATGAATAGAACATACTTGAAAAAAAAGGTGACCAAACTAGCAAGGCTGGTGACAAAAGCCTGTACGACAAAGATGGGACGTGTCTTTTTACCTGAAAACAAATTGAACTAGAGCTTGTCACAGAAGTGACGAACACACCCCTCTCCGTTTTGTCATAGGATTAATGCCAAGTAAAAGGGGTCATTGTAAAATTCTTGCATGGCAGTGGAGTGAACAAACATCGTTTTTATACCATTTTGTTTGATGGAATGATGTAACAGAAAGTCATAAAATACCAAGAAAGCAAATAACCAGGAAGGTGATATATATTTGGATAGAAATTACAAACATTCCATGTATGAAGATTTATTGCTTGGACAAGGTCTAAAATCAATACTTTTGACATTTATGGAGTAACTGTGACCCTGATCGCTAAGCAAGTAATCTGGGTCCTGGACCAAACACTCCGTCTCATGTAGATAGGCAAATATGCGAAGGTATTTCAAATATTCCATGTATGGAGAAGTTATTGCACTGTCAAGGTCTATCATCAACATTTGTTTTTAATTTGAGCAGTGTCTGTGACCTTGACCACATAGCTATAGACCAGGGACTTGAATCTTTAAGAGGCCACAACATTTCATCTAAATAAGTATTTCAAAATCCTTCTATGCAAAAAGTTATGGCTGGAAAAAGTCTGTCATCAACATTTTTTACATTTTACAAGTCAGTTTGACCTTGACCTTTGGACAAATATCTCATATCTTGGACACGACACACAGTCTCATCTG
Source organism: Cyclina sinensis (assembly GCA_012932295.1). Lineage (NCBI taxonomy): Eukaryota > Metazoa > Mollusca > Bivalvia > Venerida > Veneridae > Cyclina > Cyclina sinensis. Next base: position 23,128,579 of record JAAONU010000015.1, read on the forward strand.
GATAAACAATTACAAAAAGATATTTCAAAATCTTTTCATGCATGAAGAAGTTATAAACTGGTCAAGGTCTATCAGCAACATTTTTAACTATACTGGCAATTCTCTGTGACTTTGGTCTTTGTGCTAAGGTCTTGGGTCTTATATTTGATACACCATCTCATCTGGATGAACAAACAAGTTATTTCAAAATCCATCCATTTATAGCCTGGGACAGGTCATCATCGGTATTTTTCTAACTCTGACCAGTGACTGTGACCTTGACAGTTGAGAAATGGGCCTTGATCTAACACGCAACATACCATCTCATCAAGGAGAACAATTATATCAAGTTTTTTTTTTTTTAATCCTACAATGCATTGAAAAATTATGGCCCAGACAAAGTCTGTCATCAAAATGTTTTTAGATTTGACCAGTGATGTGACATTGACGTTTGAGGTAAGGACTTGGGTCTTACACGTGACACATTGTTTCATCAAACAATTACACAAAGACATTTCAAAATCCTTCCATGCATGGAGATGGAGAAGTTATGGCCCGGACAAGGTCTATTACCAATTTTTTTTTAATTTTGACAAGATTCTTTGTTAAACTTTGGGCGAGGTACCCAGCTACCGCTGTCTCTATTATATATCTATTATTTAATCGATATTATTAATGTATGAAAAATATTGTTTATTACATTTGTAAAACTACTGGACGATTTTTAGATGATCTTTACGGTGATTACAACGACAGCTTTTATACATTACAATATACTGGAAAAAGTTGCTTCTTATTTTCTCTTTCTATCGAGACCACGGAATTTAAGGGGCTAGTGTAAAACGCTGACGCGAAACGCTGACAATATACAATAAGAAGAAAAACGCTGACGATATAAATAAAGAACAATTTCAGAAAACGCTGACAACATAGATATAGTATGTTAATGGAGTTCCTATAATGTCATATATAGTAAAATAACTGATGTATTAAAAATCAGTACTGATCCTTTAAAAAAGAAAAATATCATTTGATGAAAAAAGATGATAATAAAAAATGAAGATAGAAAAAATGAAATGAAAAGTTATTTTACTATATATGACAGCGGATGTTTTTTTTCTAAATCGTCAGCGTTTTTCCTCTTTACTCAAAGTTGACAAATATTTTTTTTAAATGTAATTGAATTTTTAATTGCCAATTCCACTACTAGTAAATAATTTCTTTTTAAAATCATTTAAATTAATTTCAAAATCACTTTTAATTAAGTGAGCTACTTTGTCAAGTTTTCAAGTTTCCTTTTTTTCCTCTTCATTTCTTTATTACTGTCTTTTTTAAGGTAATTAAATCTTTAATTGCCAATTCCACCAAAACAAATACTTAAGTTCATTCAAAATTTATCTAAAAATCACTTTTAACAAAGTGAGCTACTTTGTTTTTCAAATTTCTTTTTCTCTCTCTTCATTTTTTATCATTTTCTTATTTCAACAAATGATATTTTCCTTTTATTCAAGGATCAGTACTGATTTTTAATACATCAGTTAATTTATATATATGACAGCGTAGAAACTCTTTTAACATACTATATCTATGTTGTCAGCGTTTTCTGAAATTGTTCTTTATCTATATCGTCAGCGTTTTTCCTCTTATTGTATATTGTCAGTCTTTCGCGTCAGCGTTTTATACTGTCCCGAATTTAAGTCCACTTCTTGTCCAAACTTGATGCCGCATGAATAATTGTACGCAAAGATAACAACACCTCTGAATGGTTTTACAAAACCGCTGAATCTGAAGCCTGCAGAAAAAAAACACTTATACAATATGTCCAACATGTGACATACAACGTCATCAAAGTGAACAAAAATGCCAAGGTATTTTAAAATCTTTCAATGTATTGAGGAAGATATGGACCGGACAGGGTCTATTATCAACCTTTTTTAAATCTGACTACTGACTGTAACCTTGAACATTGATCTTAAGACATGGGGCTTACACGGGACAAACCATTTCATTTAAATGAACAATTATGCCAAGGTTTTTTTTAAATCATTCCATGTATGGAGAACTTATGGCTCGGACAGGTCTATCATCAACATATTTTGATTTGATCAGTGACTGTGACCTTGACCTATGAGCTATAGACTAGATCTTACCTGCGACACACCGACTTATCAAGGAGAACACATATGTCAAGATTTATTTAAAATTCCTTTAATGCAATGAGAAGTAATGGCCTGGACAAGGTCAATAAAAGACAATAATCAACATATTTTACCTTTCACCAGTGACTGTGACCTTGATCATTGAGCTTTGGACCTTGGTCTTACAATGGACATACTGTTTAATCTAGATTAACAAATGTATGTCCTAGTATTTCAAAATCCCTCCATGCATGGGGAAATTTTTGCCCGGACAAGGTCTATCATCAGCATTTTTCAACTTTAACCAATAACTCTGGCCTTGAGTTTTGGACCAATATCTTACATGTCACACATCGTCTCACCAAGGGGAAAAACATTCCAAGGTATTTTAAATTCCTTCAATGCATAGAGAAGTTATGTTCCGGACAAGGTATATTATCAACATCTTTTATCTTTGACCAGTGACAGTGACCTTGACCTTTGAGCTATACACCTAGGCCTAACACGCGACACACCTTCTTATTACGGTGAAACAATATGCCAATGTATTTTTAAATATTTTCATGTATAGAGAAGAAATGGTCTGGACAATAAATTGGACCGATCAAGATGAATCTTAAATAGCATCCAAACACCCTGTGTATGTATGTATAAAAAAGTTCTAGTGAAAATTTTGGAAGTTCAGATTTTGGTGAAACGGAGTTTTTTGCAGGAAATTGTTTGTGTTACCTTCCTTGGATTCAAACATGGCAGATTTATTGGAAAAAAAGATATTTTAAACTAAATAATTAGGAAGTACAGGTGAGGTATAAGCCTAACTAAAGCCATCGCTGGGTGCGATTCATACCCCAAACAGTGCTTAGATTGAAACTGGGTGCATGGATGGAAGGAAAATAAGTATTAGAGAAGAATGTTAACTAAGTTAACTTTATATTATTATTATATAATGCTGATAAAAATAGGTAACTTCAAGTTCATATTATGAATAAGACAACCCCTATTAGTAAAGTCATTTTTTCCGCTAGAACCGCTGAAAAGAGAAACAATACCCGTACAAAACCAGGCAGACCACATTCTCGACAAACTTTCTGACTTCTTGTCAAAGCAGGCAGAAGATACAAAAATATTTTGTTAGAAAAAATATTTTGTGAATTATCAACGATTTACTTCATAAACAAGGCTAATTTAACAAAATGTATATTATTACAAACTCAGGATAAAAACTACAAACTCAGGATAAAAACTAACTGGATAACTGAAATGGCTATACTAAAAATATGCTTACTTAAAAAAATATAAACACATTAAGTGCGCCAGCTTCGCGCAAAACACATGTTAAAACTAAAATAAAATGCGCTTTGTATTCATGACTCTAGTAATTAAGATATATATCAGTTTTAGGAATACAAAATTTATGAAACCCTTTATAAACGAATACTGGACGAATCATTTTGGCGAGACAATAGCTTGAAACAATTTTTATATATTAGTCAACAGTTTATTCGATAATAAAATTAAACAGTTCAAATTTAAATTAGGGCATAGAATTTTTCCAAGTAAAGAAATTAGATATATAGATGGAAAATGGTCGATATTCCTGATTGTAATTTATGCAATGAACTGGAATCATACAAACATGTTTTCGTCTCGTGCAATGCGGTTAAAGATTGTTGGGAAGGTTTGAAGCAAATTTTATCACATATTGGCATTACTAAAGTTGGAAGTTTAATTATCTTTTAACAATTTTTGGATTCTCCGTATATCAATCGTATTTTATAAGTGAAAGTAGAACTAAGAATATTGACATAGTTAATTTGTTCAAACAAAATGTAAACATTGGCAAAATATATTTAGATCACAAAAAAGAAAATATACCATTTAGTAAATAAAATATATTCAGTAATTTTCCATGATTGTAATGTTATGGTGTTTGCTTTTGTTTTTAAAGTGTGTGTTTGGCATTTAGTTGTGTGAGTACCTGAAAGATTGTAAATGTCGTTAATGTATGAAAAATTAACGGGGTTAACCTTCCGGGGTCTAAAAAAATGTGAAGTTTAAATCACAGGCAATAATATTTTTCACAATTATAATATGTCATTTTTTAAATTAATGGGAGTGGAGCAGAACTGTTAGAAGAATTTTAGAAAAGGGCAATACAATCATTTCTGTAGAGTTCAATAAAAAATGGCGTAACAGTTTATGTGAAGATGTCATCTGAAGCCGAAGTCAGAGTGGGGATGCGCCTTAAAAGTATCTTGTAGAACCAAAAACGATCTTGCTGACCATTAAACTCCCCCTGGCAGCATAATAACAACATCAACAGCTCCAGGGACATTCTAGAAAATCTCAAAAGGAACCAATTAATTTGCATATGGAACCATTTTACAAGTTGAATGAGAGGGAGATGCGGCCGGAATTTGAATAAATAACCCTTAAATCATCAACAAACGATGCCTAGAATCTTCTTCGTTTTATGTCATGTTTTATAAGAGGGTTATGGCAAAAAGTACAGACTTTTGACCCAAAAAAGATATGAGTCATAAAGGCAGGGTGCCTTATAACGCGAACGGACGATAAATGAAGAGAGATAATAACATCAAAGTACAAGTCAGAAGTATCAATTTTGGCAACTGGAGATGCTATTTCTTCGAATATGTTTAAAGAGGGGCTGGTTTTAAGTTTCAAGTTAATAACTGTACTGGTTCCTCAGATATGCAGGGGGAAAATGCAAATTTTGAGACAAAAGGGCATTATTAGGTAAAAATACAACTCTGTGTTATCAAATTGCATATGGCGTTGCACTGTATTTTCAGTTTTAAGTTAATATAAGTACTGATTTCAGAGATAATCAAGAGAAAGTAAATTTTCGGACATTATTAAAGTGAAATAGGGCAGTAATAAGACCAAACTACAAGTCAGATTTATCAGATTCGACACTTGGGAGATACATTGTGATCTCTAATGTACATTTTTATTTTCGAGTTAAAAACTATACTGATTCATGAGATATTCGAGAAACAATGTAAAAATAGGGCATAATTAAATCAAAATATAACTCAGCGTTATCAAACTTGGCACATGGTGAAACATTGTAATCCTCCTATATTTTAAGTTTCAATGCAATTCCTTCACGGATACCTGAAATATTCAAGATAGAGCCGAACGGGACAGGGCATGGCAGGACGGATGTGATGAGACGGGCAAAGTGATTCCTTTATAGCCACCCCCACCAACTTTTTGCAAGGAGGGTGGGAGACGCGGGAATAAAAAGTATATATTAAGAGCAAAATCAAGTGTATTACATATAATGTCAATTTGTGATTCATGATTTCATATTTTATAGCTAATATTTGATTTACAGGGCTGCCTCTGTAGTGTTAACTTTGAAAAATTGTTTACTTCGAAAACATTGAATCAGTTTTCTGGTATCAAATAGACGCAGGAAGTTTCTTAGAGACAGGTTAGGCTTCTGTTATCTTTGTTTTGTAAACCACAGTTATCTGTTGATTCTGCTTTCTTCTTCATTCAAATACTTGATATTTATAACAAAGGCATCGTGTGACAGCCGAAACAGTAATTAAACTTGTCAGTAAAATGTAAAAAAAAAAAAAAACATAAATCTCTTGGTATCAGAATTTTTGAATGACTCATGAATTAGTATAGGTATTTAATGCCAAGGTTAATAAAAATATTAATTGAACATATGTATTACAATGGCAGTTCATAGTCATAAAAACATATGCGATGAAGTGATCTCTGCTAATGTCAGTTGGGTGTCGGTCTGTTGACAAAGCACATAAGGGTAGGCATCTAATACATAAAATTGAAGTTAAGTTGAGTATGTACAGTCGGTCAAAAGATCAATTGAAAAAAAAACTGATATCACTTTCTTTATTCACATACACCAGATAAATCGCCATATTATGTTTACTTAATAATTGTACTTGTTCCATGATATAATCATGGAGTCAAATCAATGTTGTTATGTAGTAAAATATTTGCAACAAAATGTTCGTTTTTACAGACAACCACCAAGCTTCTGGTGTGAATGATGAGTTTGAGCTTTTTATAAGACATTTGTTAAAAATTGTTAATATTGAGCTTGACAGCGCATATCTAAAATGTTGTAGCTTCAATATTTGGCAAGTTTTTAGTACTGTTCTGAAGGATTCGGTGTTTTTCTTATTCGTCCTATCTTTCAAAAGAGATTTGACTAGGAAGCTTCTTCGTTTAATAAATATTTAAAAGTGTTGTATCAACCAGGAATTATCGAATCTGAGGTTGTCCCGCAGACTTGAAACCGACAACCGGTTTATTCCGATACTAATGTATTCCGACAATAAAGTTTTTGTACCGGTTATCGATATGGGCTTGCATAAGTAAAACTTAAATCCAAAAAAGTGAATAGATTAATTAGTTATAAGAGACCTTAAATATTTGTATAAGGGAAGACAATCGTGTCAAAGGCGTTCTGTAGTAGTACATGTATAGAGAAATTATATACCAAAAACAAGTCTCAAAGCTATACTTCCAAATCGGCATTTAAAAGTTAAAGGTTTAGACAAAGATTTAGCTGATCGATGTATTGTATTTATCAAGAAGGTAAAACTATAAGTGTTCAAGTTTTAGTTTGCACTGTTATAATTTTAGTGACGTTTGTGTGAGTAGATACGCTTTTCTTAAGTGTAACTTAAAAAAACGATATAATTAAAATATAACTTTTTGTAGGTGGATGAGACTTTAGTTGCTAGCAAATACCTTAATAATCAGTTAACATTGAAATTGATCCAGTGACAGATGTTGAATCGTAACTATATGTCTTGTAAAAGTGTAAACCTTATTTTACAACATACGTCATATTAAAAGATAAACCTCTTTTAAATATTTCAGAAACAAAGAAACATAAAGGCGCAAGTTTTGAAAATCTTAAGTTTAATCAAATGTTTTTAAAATATGTTAAAAAGAGACAGGCGTTGGCTAAAAACTATTAACTGCATTTGTTTCCTTTTTTTTTAAAAAAATGTAACTGTAGAATATCCTAACTATCGTAATAGTTCAACTCAAGAATGAGTTTTAATTTTCTGTTGCTGTCACTGACTAGTATTGAATACGAACATCAAGAAAACAAAAATGCTCCCTTCATTTAGAAATAGCTTAATCTCTGCTGATCACTGACCCCGGAGATTGTGGAAATATAATGGCTTGCAGATGGCTGTGGGTGGCTTCAGAAAACATATAAACTTGGACACAAGTCAAGGGTATCACTCACTTTCTTTTCTGACTCTTGTGAAAGTAGGAAAGATATTGTGATATCGTTTAAGATGTACGCGTACTAGACGGTAGAGATGATGAATGCACTGTGATTTCTCGAAAGTTCAATAAAATAACAAGGAATACTTCTAAGATAAATGAACATGAGGCCATTCGAAAAATATTTAACCGTATTAACCTTTACTTGGTGGATAAAACACTAACGCTGTGAATATATCCAAGGGAAATCGGCAATAATGCGTAAAATACATCAAATGTTCAGAAATGTTTGTACCATTTCTTTGATTGATATAAATGAAACTATATACCATACACATAAATGTAAATTTCACCTTTTACTTTGCCGTCAAAATGATTGTTACCATTTTTATATCAAATATTCTCAATGAGAGTAAACTATTTGCAAATGATAAATTCAAGTTAAAAGCTGGATTATGTGTGTTTTGCAAGGCGTCCACGCAAATTAAATACTTTGAATGTCCAGGCTTACTTTGTCCATTCTTATAATTAAGAAAAAAATGAAACTCAGCTTATCCGATTATCTGCTTATCTTATTACAAAGTCTGCAACACCTTGGACTTTGTGATCAAGATCGGTATGTTTCGGACGAAATGCGTTTTCACAATCGATTCCATTAAGACATTTCAACAAGCTGTTCTTTATTACCTGTATTCTACTTACCTAATGGAATAGTTGCTGCAAACTTGAACAGCCTGAAGTCCAACAAGTTGCAACAGATTTAAAATTACATATATAAGATCGAAGTAAATACTTTGATGACATATAAGTGCTTGTGATGTGTTGGTTTTCTATCATGTTCTGTGGAAACAAGTGAACATGATTTAAAAGAGTGACAAACATTTTTAGGTCAGCATTTACAGTTTTGTTTCGTTTTAAGGATAAAGAAAACATGAATTAAATTTCGGAATATTAAAAACACTCGTACAGAAGATGGAAATAGGATGGATTAAATACCTCAGCATTTTCAATCTGTTATTCCTACTATATTTACATTCATACACCCAAAGAAAATTGGCATTTCACATCGCCAAAAATGCTTTAGACGCTCTAGTGGAGCGGAATGAAATTAAAATAGTTAAAGGAAATACCGACAAAGAAGGAAGACTTGAAGAGAGAGGATTACATAATTCTAGTTTAAAAGATTACAAAGTTGAAACAGACAAAGAAGAAAGATTTGAAGAGAAAAACTTTCATAATTCTAGTTTAAAAGATATCCAAGTGGAAGAAACCACGTCTAAGGAAAGAAATTTGATAAGAGATGACATATTTTGGTCAGACCTTTCAGAATCGTATGTACCGAAAGGTAAAACAAATTTATTTATTAAGAAGTAATTCAAGGCATTTTTTACTTACACTGCTAAAGAATTTCAAAGTATTGTTTTGGGATGTCTCCATTCACTGTGTTTCACTTCACTTAGAAAAATAACCAAATGCAAATTCTTTAGAAAGGTTGCATACATGTAATTGATTAAATTTGCAACTCACATCAGGAAAATGTTAGTTTTTTTTCTTTATAAGTAAAATACATGCATGTAAGATAAACTATTGGCAGCTGACAGATGTTAAGGTCTCAGTCCACTACGGACGAACATACGTGTAAATGAACATATGGCTATATAAAATCCATATTACCCATTCCTCCAAGAATATCAATGACACACAAGCCAGTTACAGTACCTTTTAATCTATTAAAACACTAAAATACTGCTTCGGAACATTAGATTGTGTAAAGCCTTTCTATACACCTTTCGGTATTCAATAACATAGGTTTTGTAAAAGTATCAACACGTTTTAGATATGCTTATTACACAAAGCGCGCCATACGTGTTGCAAACTTGGTTATTGTTCCTTCTAATAATTCGTTCACGTAAATCATGACAGTTTTCTTTAGGGTATCTTTATCAAACAGCGTCAGGGTCTAGTATAAGATTTCATTGGAATTCTAAGAGTATACAGAAATATCCTAAAAAATCTAAAAATCTAAAATTTATTGAACACTAAGCCTACGCACTGCCGATATTGCAGAATAATGAATAATAATGGGAAAAAATGCATTTTATTTAAATAATATCAATGTCAGTCCGTCCCTATGCCAATTTCCCTACTGTACGTATCAGAAAAATATAAGCAGAATGTGTGTCTTTAAATAGCAATCCGGTCATTCCGCAATACCGCTAGACGCCATAACTAAGTGGAAAAGAAGATTCCATAAGGTTTGCAGGTTATTACAATTATATGGCGCTTAGAGTCGCAGCTCAATATCAAAATTCCTTTCTCAAACCATATAACTGCCAAAACGTATGTTAAGCCAGGACGTCTAATGTGGGCGGAACTATTAATCATCAGTGATTTATAAGAACAACATACTATCTACAGTCATACTGACAATCCATATAATGAAAATTACTTGTATAAAACAAAATATATAGCGTCAGTCTTTTCAATAGAGACGCTGAGGTTTAACCTTTCATTATATGAAAATATTATGATTTGAATTTACTTATAATTGAATAATGCCATATTAAGAACAGTGTATATATTATATGTACTGACAATGCATAAAATAAGAATAAGATAGAATAAGTACAGAATCGTATGGTGTAATACTGATTCAGTTGTAAGTTTATAAATCATTAGGTTATTTGGAAGGTACATTAAACCAAATTAAATTGGTAAATTGGTATATTAAAACCAAAACTCAAACCGCTAAAATGTCCATAAAATGTCAATCTTTCATATATAGGTGATTTTTTATTTTCTATCACTACCCGCATTATATTATGCCCAGCAAAATATTTCTATTTATATGATGTGCTTTATGCTACATTTCAGCTAGAAATCTGATAAAGCAACGCATATTACATACTAAAACATTAATGTCTTCATTGCTTTTGTCTTTAAGGCATTATAGTAATCGTACCTACTGTCAGTCCCTTATTTGTTTTCGCTCACTGTCCCTTGAACACCTAGACATGCTAGAACGCTGTTGAAATTTCTGGGAAGAAATATTTAATATAGCTACCTAATGGGCGGAACAGTGTCATTGTCACATAAGAGATCAAAAGTTATGTCCATCCCCTGTTGTGTTTCCACTCCAAGTCTTTTGAACATCTTGGAGTATTTAAATACTATTTTAGAGAAATATAAAATACCCAGTGTCATTTGTAAAGATAAAAATAAATAAAGTAATAGAATTTACAAATGACTGTGCTACCAAAATTCTTTTATCAAGCAACCACATTTATGAAAAACAGGACTTTCGTTATGTTTTATATAAATTAGGGTATGACTTGTCTATCATAACTACCAACGTGATCATAGCTAATTTGCATGGCTCAGTCGAAGGTCAGAATAACAAGAGACAAAATTTCGCGACCTTCCCATCAGGATCAGGTTTGGGCCATTTTTGCACAAGAAAAGTACAAGTACAGGGGTGATGGATAGAAAAATGTTATTTTACATATAAATCAATCAAACCACTATTGATATACGGCTCCGATCCGACATACTGCCCATATATATATATATATATATATATATATATATATATATATATATATATAAAGGACTATAACTCCGCTACAGGTTTGTAAATTAACAGTGCAATTGACCTGGTTCGTTATTTTATTTATTATAATTATGTGTAATTCTATCACAGATTTATAGTTGATTCACCATTTTTAGGAGTGTCGTTTGAAGAGAGCTTGGTCATCATGAATGATCTTCGACAGCAGGTCGCAAAAACCTTTCGCCGAGGCAAAAAGACGATGTGTGGGGATACACAGAATGCAATTGTTGGTTTAGAAAGTGGGTCTGTTGTATGTGCCAGATACAAAGAGGAACCGTACTTTGTTTATGGTAATGAAATTAGGTAGATCATTTGTGTTTTGTACTATTTGAGTATTGCACCTGAAGGTAAAAAAAATCTTGATGTTATTTAATTTATTTAATTATGGATTTCTTCACTGCTCTTTCAATTTTACTAACAAAAATACATATAATCCTATAGGAGTATTGATCTTTATGTGGCTCACATATTGCTAGATTAGGCTTAACAGTGACGACAGCCTTTAAATGTGATTCGTTTCCTTGTCCAACCAAAAGAGGTCATTTAGCATTGATTTTAAGAATTTCGTAAAAAACAAATGGTCTAAGTTTTATGTTTTGCTATTCCTTTCTTTACAATAAATAGTGTAATGTTTTATATAAAATAACATCAAACTTGATAAACTTGATATTAGCTATTAACCACAAAATATTCTCTGTTTTCGCCATGTAGCTGAAATCTTAGCTTTCTATCTGTCACGTTTGTTGAAAACTGACAACATACCTGAGGTGGTTCTTGCAAAGACAGACCCCTCATCGACATTCTGGAGAAACGTAGACACCAGTGTAGTATACTGGGAGAGTAACAAAACTGTTTCAATTATGAGGCGGCTCGAAAATGTGAGGTAATTAAAAGTTTAGCTAAGTAATTACTATTAACTTCGACCCCAAAATAACTTCTTCTTTTAGGATGAGAAATCCTTTCATGTCTACCTCAAACACAAACACGACTGATGCATGACAATGTCGTTCTTTTTAAGGAATCAAATGTAAGGCGGTCTGTGTTCCTATAAAAAGAGACAATCATATGTTATGCTGATTGGCCGAGAAAGCAGGGTACTACATAATTAATATGCAGTCTTTATCATGATAAGAATTTAGTAGTAATTTCCCTCTGGTTTTCACTCTTCATCAACTAAGTTTAATATAAATAACCAGGCAGCAAGCAATTATCATGACACAAAAAGAGTTACACACTACAATTGATTAAAGAACTTGTAACTCTCATGTCAAATATTAGAATATCCATAGAATGCATATGAATAAAGTTAACTATATGAAGATTACATTGAACATGTTGTTGTAGTTTTAAGACAGAAGTTTTATTTAGAACCTGTTCTTCAGGGCCTCTCCGACTGCGCCAAGGATAATAAGAGAAGCCTATCTTAGAAAAGAAACCATCACATATGATACCATTAAGGCATCAAATATGAGATTCCCAAGTGATATAGCAGACGTTATTCAGTGGGGAACTTTGATAGTATTTGACAGTCTAATTAATCATTACGACAGGTAAGTGCATTGTTAACATCTGAATTATGCAAGTCAGTGTACTTATTGATAACCCTTGCCCGGTTTGAAAACTGATTCTTTGATCGATGAGTGTCTTAGAGACGCATTTGAAACCCAAACAGTGTTATCGTAGTGATTCTCTATTACAGGCAATCAATTAAAATATAGTGTTGGACAATTGTTAAAATACAAATTACAGTATTAATTCTAATATTTTGTCCACTAAAACCTGTAATCTTTTATCTTTATCTTTTATCTATTAGATACAAAACTGCTCCAATCTGATTACTTAAGTTTATCATTTATGGAAATTCTGCAGGCTGCTTATAATTTGCGTATGGATAGAATATACGCAACTAGTACGTGAATTCTATTACGGAATATGGTCGAAAACGAAGCGCACTTAAACTTAATAGCAGTACATTTAACTTTAATTTTATCTCAGGTTGACTAAATGGTTAGGAGACAACGAATACAGTGAAGAGTGGACACTTCATAACGGTCTGTTATCATATGATGGTAAAGTCTGGTTGATCGACAATGAGAAATGTTTCTTCTTTCCACGCAAATCGAAAAAACTAACATATTCGAGCGTGGAACATTTTTATGATAAATTGCTTAGGACAATGTGCGTGTTTCAATCTTCTCTTGTGAACAAAATGGAATATCTTTCTAAAAGTCACTCACCATTTGAAACACTTTGGAATTTTGCAAGGTTGTATGAACCATTACTGGATACGATTGAAAGAGACTATCGTTATTTCATGTTTGTTAAACATTTTAACAGACGACTAGGAAAAATATTGCGATGGGTACATCGCTGTAAAGAGTTGCAAACTAGTGGTGCACAGTCAGTCCTTCGGTAGTGGAGACTATAACATCTAGAAAACACTCTCTGATAAATACTTTTCTATCAGTCTGATTGGTTTAACACAAGTTGATCCATCCCGTAATTTCTCTATCTGTTGTTAAAACAAAAGTATAAAAAATCACTTACTAATCACTAAGTTTTCACAAAAATTACCTCCAGCTGTTATCATTTTAAGCAAATATTGCTGCTTTCTTTTATAATCTGTTGTTGTCTTTTTAAGATAATTTTATGCTATAAAGACGAAATATATATATTTTATTTTATGCCTACCAATGAAATATAGGGAAATATCAGTGAGATAAAAGTGATAATACACTGTTTTGAATCAGTTAATTACCATTTTGATAATACATGTTTGTGCCCGAACTATTGAATATTGAGTATTAATCCGCTTTTATAATTAAAGTATGTATGGCAAAATTCAATAAATATTGATAAACTGTGTAGACAAAAATAAATATTATTTGATGAAAGTGTATTCAGTTTATTTCAGCAGAAGTAAAGTTATCATATGTATTGAAGATTGTCTGCACTTTTTTTGTGCGGAGTAACCAAAGTACGCATTAACTGATTTGGGGCTCACCATGGGGAATTTATTGAAGGCCCTGATTAAAAATGTCATAAAAAAAACCATTTTTGACGTGTTGGCATAAAATAAAAAGAAAATTTGTTTGTTTTTTAGTGGAAGATGGGAATTTATTTCATCTCGTGAACACCATATGTTGGTATTTTCACTCGTGGCTGCGCCACTCGTGAAAATATCACATATGGTGTTCACTCGATGAAATAAATTCTCATCTTCCACAAAAACAAACAAATATCCTCTATTTATTATTTCTGGCCTTTGACTTTCATTTGGACATTAGTATATATGAGATGAATATCCGAGATTACAAATATCATGTGATATTTACCGAGGCCGACTGCCTACAAGATGCATATCATTTTGCCATGTCCACGAACCGAGATGTTCTACGGTGATTGTTTCAGTACATAAATTTATAGATTAAGATATAGTTTACTCTGTAAAAAGTAAATATATCAAGGCATAAGCGTCCGGATAATTATTTCAAATTGCTTTTTCATTTTTGGTATTAGATCAAATTACATACCATCAGAGACAAACAAGAGAAAACACATGTCTGTCATGCAATGTTTTATGACTGAATCTATATACGAACGTGTCATTTTTAAAGTTAAAATCACGTTTTGATCAGTTGTAATTTACTTGCAATACTATTCATTTATAGGTAACACGACAAATACAATAACTGACTTTTTTAATTGAATAAAGTATGTTCTCTAGCTCAGTATTACTGTTATTTGGTGAATATGACACCATATCAAATGAGAAAAAGTCGATATGAGTTAAACTGTATGCCTTACAACTATTTTTGAAGCCCATTCTGGGTAACCCCGTTTATTATCCCCGTTAATGGTTAAGTAAGGGTCAGGGAATCATCTCCTACTAACCTTACAACATAATTTGACAAAGAATCTTGAAATTTCCTACTAGTGGGTTTAATCCTCCAGTGACTTTTATCTGTTTCACAAAATATCGACACACAGCCCAAAGTTTATATTTTGGAAAAAATCCCATTTATAATGTTACTGATAAACTTGTAGTTTGCCGTAAGAATAAATTATTTTATGATTATAGACTAAATGGTGTGGTCATATAGTCATTTTCCAACTGGATTTTTGAAACATGTGTCCTGGTAGGTCATAAAGGACTCTGTCAATTCAAGCCTTTTGCTAAAGTCTAGTTCTAATAAATGTAACGCTTTAATTCTCCATGAAATCAGTTCTTGCATTAATGATGTTCTTGTCTTGTTATGGCTTTCATTTCTGATCCGTTGCCTTAAACACAGTCTGCCACTCAATCTTAACGGTAAGCACTAATATGAATAACTACAACCAAATTGAATGTAGTAACTAGTTTTAATATAATGTATGCTTCTATTCAGTAACGAAAAATTAAGATATGTATACAAGCCTGAACAAAGGAGGACGAAATATCACACAAACTTGTGGGTTTGGAAGACATTTCTCTTTAGCACACACAATAACCCGTGCTGTCATGCGCATATGTGGTTTAGAGATGTTTATTTATCGTCTTTCAGTATGAACCTATGTCCCTAGAAAATGAAAGGAACTTAATTGATCAACCGTTGCCACTTAGTTTGTTTTCCTTGGATTATTTAAATATCTTAA
Source organism: Cyclina sinensis (assembly GCA_012932295.1). NCBI lineage: Eukaryota > Metazoa > Mollusca > Bivalvia > Venerida > Veneridae > Cyclina > Cyclina sinensis. The sequence goes on from JAAONU010000015.1 coordinate 23,144,191, forward strand.
TAAAACCTTTTCGAAACAGAGATACGATTTGTAATGATGCATCTTACATGACGTAAGACCGATTATCTATAAATGTCACATCATTTCACCCGTTAGACCGAATATCTATAAATGTCGACGATGGGGAGGCCTGTGGAACTTGCCTAACTGCTAATGAACGTCTGCTATGTACCTTAGACAAATGTCACAAGTCATCTTCAATAAAACATTTCAATAAAACATTTTTATGTCACAAAAATATACCTCAGGCGTTTCCGTTAAATCTCTGTATGAAAAGTGCAGTCTTCATAAGGGGTGGTATTTGATTCCTTTGTTATAGGACAAACGTCACTGATAAACGTTTTGAATAGTACATTTAGCATCAAATGAAATGTCATTTGGTACTTTCTTAAATAAATTATTCTCTGTAACTGTTGGGAAGAGACTAATGTGTTGTCAGTGCATTTGAACTGAAATTGATCGAGGTCTTAACCATTTCTATAAATCAACAGAACACACTGATCAATTAATACTGATCAATCGTTGACTGACATTTATCAAAAGACTGTATTAATTAAAGTCAGATGAACTTTAGGTAAACGCTCAGTCAGTAACGAAGAGGCAGTAAATTAATGGAAATGAAGTCGAATTTGAAACAAACAAGAAATGTTTGCAAAACATAAATGCCCCCCCCCCCCGGCAGCACCTAATTGCTTGTGGTTAGGCCAAAGCGTTCTCTAGTTATTGATCAGAAACCGTTTTTAGGATCAAGGTCCCTGTGGCCTTGACCTTTGACCTAATGACCTCAAAATCAAAAGGGGTCATTTACTGGTCATGACCAAACAGCATACCAAGTTTGGTAAACCTAGGTCAAAGCATTCTCTAGTTATTGATCGGAAACCATTTTTAGAATCAAAGTCTGTGTAAGCTTGACCTTTGACCTAATGACCTCAAAATCAATAGGGGGTCATCTACTGGTGAACCTAGGTCGAAGCGTTCTCTAGTTATTGATCGGAAACCGTTTTTAAGATGAAAGTCTCTGTGATCTTCACCTTTGACCTAATGACCTCAAAGTCAATAGGGGTCATCTACTGGTAATGACCAACCAGCATACCAAGTTTGGTGAACCTAGGTCTAAGCGTTCTCTAGTTATTGATCAGAAACCATTTTTAGGATCAAGGTCCCTGTGAGCTTGACCTTTGACCTCATTACCTCAAAATCAACAGGGTCATCTACTTGTAATGACCAACCAGCATACCAAGTTTGGTGAACCTAGGTCGAAGCGTTCTCTAGTTATTGGTCGGAAACCATTTTTAGGATGAAGGTCCCTGTGATCTTGACCTTTGACCTAATGACCTCAAAATCAATAGGGGTCATCTACTGGTGATGACCAACCAGCATACCAAGTTTGGTGAACCTAGGTCAAAGCGTTCTCTAGTTATTGGTCGGAAACCGTTTCTACCTACAAGGTCAATGTTACCTTGACCTTTGACACCTTGACCTCAAAATCAATAGGGGTCATGTACTGGTGATGGACAATCACCCTACCAAGTTTGAAGTTCCTAGGCCTAAGCATTCTTTAGTTATTGGTCGGAAACCGTTTCTACCTACAAGGTCAATGTGATCTTGACCTTTGACCCCTTGACCCCAAAATCAATAGGGGTCATCTACTTGTGATGGACAATCATCCTACCAAGTTTGAAGTTCCTAGGCCTAAGCATTCTTTAGTTATTGGTCGGAAACCGTTTCTACCTACAAGGTCAATGTGACCTTGACCTTTGACCCCTTGACCCCAAAATCAATAGGGGTCATCTACTTGTGATGGACAATCATCCTACCAAGTTTGAAGTTCCTAGGCCTAAGCATTCTTTAGTTATTGGTCGGAAACCATTTGGTCAACGGACCGACCGACCGACCGACAGACAGACAAATGCAAAGCAATATACCCCCACTTCTTTGAAGAGGGGGCATAAAAATATTAATGTTTGGAAGGAATTGTAAGCTGTACTTTAAAAACATGTACTGACATGTTTCAGTTACAGTAAATGAACATCATAATTCACTACAGAAAGAACATCCTTGTCAGTTAAATACCGTGGACAAACAATGTTTTATCGTGCATATCTATACGGTGTAATTCTTGACAAATTTCAACCTCGTCAGTCAGCAAAACAGGCAGTTTTATTGTGCTTTGCTTGGATTAAAAATGTGTAATGCTTTTTGGAACGGTATCAATATCAATCGACGTACCTGTTGTTCAGAAGGTTCGACTATTAAGCGGTGTACTGTAAAATCTCAGTACACTTTTTTTGAAAAAAAAAAATGTTTCCTGTAATTTTCTACACATTTTCGTTAAATATAAAAAAACTGAAGCATTGATTTGTAAAATTTGATTAAAACTACGTATGTTGGATGGCAGGAGTGTTATATCTTCTTTTTCCTGTAAGTCTGTTGCAGTTATGGGAGCAAATAATCAAACTTCACTGATTCTTTTTTTTTTCGGTGTAGCTGTATTTAAATTGAGTTTGACCAACATTTGTAATTAATGAAATTATAACATACAAAATCTTCAGCTGAAGAAAAAAGGTTGTCATTAGTTAAACGTGGTTCGGTTATGAAATTTTATGGCAAAATTTGTAAGTGTTAGTTTTATTGCCTCTGAAAATAATGGAATAGTAATTACATTAATACACCGTAAATTATATACCAAAACGTTTAAATCTTGAAAAATTATACTCAATGGAATAGATTTGTAACTAATATGACTAAATATTTAATCTATTGTACTGGAAATGATATTGACACTAACAGCATTATACTCAACGTTTTTTGTTTATAGCCTACTGTTATTCGATTCAGTATTTGCCAGTGTTCATATACTGTACACTTGGGTGTTCATTTATTTCGACTGGTTGAAATATTCTCAGATTAGTGTATTAAAACCAGAAGGATTGAATGATCTATTTTGTAAAACATTTTTATGTTGTCTACATTTGCGTTATAATATTGTCTTGTATTTGTTCAATTACGTATTCCATTATGTGTATCTACTGTCTATTTCAATGTACATGTTACTGTAGGGGAAAAAACAAATAAAAAGAATATCAAAATGGACAGAATAGACGAAAAAAATGTATTTTCTGCTCAAATGTTTTAAAACAATTAACAATTATAAGGCAATGAATTGTTTGAAATTTTAAAAAAGCACTTATTTGAATTGTATTTACTCCGACCATCTTTTATAAAGATATTTCTTGTTAGTACTTTACCGCGAATGATAAAACACAATGGTTGTTCGTGGCTTTTGCAATACTATCAGGAAACTAACCGAATTTTATGGGGTATTTTTTGAAGTACCAGTTCACAATATTGATTTGATGTTTAAAACAAACTATCATTTTGAGTCCTATTGCTACACTGACTTCTATTTTCTTTAATCACCTGTCTTAAACAGTCATATGGGAACTAACTGTCAAACTTAAAATGCGTTAACCCTTAACCAGCTGGAACCGAAAGTGATTAGCCTTTGCCACCAGTATAGAGCCAGGCCAGCCTGCACATCCGTGCAGTCTGACCAGTCTCTATACTGTTGGTAGCTCCATTTTTGTATTTTGATATTGAAATCCCTTAAACTTTAAATAGGCTGTTCCAAATTCAAAGCTGGGCAAATCCATTACAAAATTTCAGCATGTTCAGGGTTAATGAAGCTGGCGATGATGATTTAGCAAATGTTGAAATCGGATAATAGATTCACGTGCTGTGTTAAGCAAGTTCTGCCTAATTCTTCTCTTTCCATTGTTAGTCTGTCACTTAATGCGATTTATGGAAACAAATACTCCACCTACACTGATAACATGATTCTAATACAAAGTCTACTTTAAGTGCTTTTCAGGGAAAAACGCGATGTTTGTTCGTGGGATGGTCAATCAACCTTTTTTTCTAATTGTAATCTAAATGCACATTTGTAAGGAAATTAACAGATTTTTGTGGGATATTTCTGAAATACTATTTCATACTTTTGATTCGAAGTTTTAAAACAAGGTATCGTTTTGAGACGTATTGCTAAACTGAACATTTTATCTTCTTAATTTACCTGTTTTAAACAGTAGTCTTTAACATTATTTGTATAGCTTAAAATACTTAAGGCTTGATGATGTAAACGATAATGAGCTAGTAAAGTTTTAATTAGCATAACACATGTGTGAAAGAGTGCCCTGGATGGTAGCAAAATGGTTCTATCTGAATCTTCATGGACGGTCAGTTTTTATCTCTCAAATTGAAGCAGGTTCAGCAATGAATGTTTGTGTTTTGTTTGAAGGTATGCGATAGAAACAATTCTTCCTGTTTATATCTTGATGTGACCGGTTGAACGGTTTGAAAATGTTAGCAGTTTATATGCTCTTCGTGATTATGCATCACAAACAAACATATTATACAGAATACCATTCCCAAAACTTGACATTTTAGTTCCCTTTTTTTCTGAGAGTCTACTATAGTTGTGTACCTGCCGTACAAAAACAATGTGTGGTTTATATTATAGTGAAGTTTGTAATGCGTGTTTCTTTTCTTAAAAGGGGCATTTTGTACACAACGGTCCGGATATTAGTTTGATGTAAGAGGATCGATTAAAGATTGAAGTGAGGTATATTCCTCGAATTGTGCACGTGCAACAAGTAGTGTCAGTCTTTCAGATCTGCTTTACAAAATGTTTTTTTTCTTCTTATTTTTAATTTGATTCTCCGCTTAAGAGGGCAAGGACATATTTATATAAATCTGTGCTTTTTTACACCATCTTTTGGATAATTCTTATTTACAAACTAAAATATGTGAAGAAACTTTGACATGTTAAGAAGATTCATAACATTAATTCCAAAACATTCCATTAAATGAAAAAAATCGGACATCATAGATTTGGTTCAGGAATGTGCATTATTACTTCAAGGTGATGCTTAAAATAATTTCAAACATTGAATGATATATTGTCATCGCTACTGACGGTTACTTTCAATTCTGAAAGGTTTGTGGTCATGCATTATGAGACCTCAAGACGTTATAACGTAACAGAGTGATTTTTTCTGCTTCAGTATGTTAAACCATCAGAGATTAATTTGAATTTGTCTATTTCAGTAATTATATTGTAAAAGTGTGGATATATTTTTTTCTAACTCAGTCTTTCTAAATTATAAAGTAAAGGAGTGATCAGAATTTTACATGTATTCTGTAAATTAAAAATGTAAAAGATTTTATACTGGCAAGCTGCTTTTTATTGGCAATGAAACAAATTTTGCTGAAGTATTAGATCTCGCATTTTATGAGAATTGATGAAATATTCATGATTTTATTTCACGAGTACCCAAACAAACTGGAGAAAGAATATTAAGGTTTTCAAATACTCTTAAAGGAGAGCAATTCTTTTTACGTCATCCTTGATGGAACACTTTTAGCATTGTCCAAGTAATTTACACATGTTTCTTTTAACAACGTTCTATTGTTCAAGCTGCATTGATTTTTTTCCATTATTGCTAATATCAATCTTATCTAGGGAAATGTAACTTTTAAAATAGATTTGTGCACAGTTTACTTGAAGAATTTTATACAGATTTATTACTTTATTTTAACTCCTTATTCCTTAATATCTGAAAATGTTTATTCAAGTCTGCAGTCGTGAAAATTATCATGTTTAATTACTGCTTCTTTTCAATTAACTAACATAGTGTGGACGTCAAATGTAAGGCAGTAATCTCTCAATATCTTATTTTCTTTCGTTTTTTTTCTCTTGTTAGATTGCGTGAGTCTTGATTAGTGTTGTCTTTTGGGATTCAGACGATGTTTATTATATAATGCAATTTGACTTTTACATACGCAGAAGCACGCACGATTGTTTGACATAACATGAACATTCTTCCTAAGAATAATTCCGGAATCAACATCTGATTGGATGACAATACGCAAAACGAAAATGGCATTTTAGAGAAAATTCAAACCAACTTAGGTAGACTGGTGAAATAAACCCGTACCGCAAAGTGTGTGTGTGTGTGAAAGGTAATTTCAATGTTTATAAACTGATATGGTATTGTACCTTTTAACCTTTTATTTTAACTTTAAAGAAATGGTACAATCTTATATCATTAAATATGCTTTCTCTTACAGAGATTGGGACATGAACGACCAGTCACTCGTTTGGCTCTGTTGATAATAGTTTTTCTTGTTTTGTTGTCAAATCAATCAGAATAACTCAAATATTTTCTTCTAATAATTGTGCTAAAAATATTTTTAACATCCTTGCTTTTAGTTTGCATGTTGATTAAATTATCAATGTCAATATATTTGTCTGTTTCCTTGAATCTTGACCGAAAAGAAAAAACAACCCTTACTATATTATTCGTCCGTATTTATGACGATAATTCACGTTTTAAACAACGGAATATATTGTGTTTATGCCAATCACAAAAAAATATTTGTGGCTTCCATTAAACAAGCCATTTCTTAATTATTCATAGCAGTTTCCCGAACCACGTTAGTCTGAATGAAAACAGTTAAATAGTATCTATATTCGGATTCCAACATTTGGAGAACTGATGGAACGTCCGAAAAAACGAATATTCGAATATATTCCAATATAGCAAACCAAATATTCGATATATGATCGCTAGGTCGTCTTCGTTGTCGTGCAAAAACTTTGATGTAGCCTGTTACCGAAACACTTAAAGTATCATCACAAAACTTGGGATATATGCTTATAATGAACAAGTGCCGTTGTAAGACAATTGTAAGACAATGAGCATTATTTTGAATTTATATTTTCGAAGTTAAGTCCATTTTTTGTCTTAGAATTGTTGTCAAAATTGGTTATTAAGTGGAATGATTTCAAACATATCAAAGGTATCAACATGAAACTTGGAAAACTTGCTTATTATGACAGAGCACAGATGTAAGACAAGAGACATTATTCTGAAAGCTGTTTTTGGAGTTCTGTCCCATTTCAACTTGAAATGTTTGTTGAAATTGGTTATTGATATAGAAAATTTTGAAAACTATCAAAATATTGTACACATTCTTGGCATACTTGCTACTGGGGACAGCATATTTACTACTGGGAACAAGGCACAGTTGTACCACAAGGGACACAGGTAAAGGATCAGTGTTTCTAGAGTTATGCCCCTTTTCCACATGGAAAATAATTTAAACTTTGATATAAATACTAATTAATGTCTTGATCATTCACATTCACAAAGTTATTCATCTTAATTGAAGTGCATGACAGCTATTACTGAAAAGCACCATTACACTCTTGAAATAAATTTTATTAGGTCTTGCTCTTATCATACGAGCGTTGGCACCGCATGCGATGCTCTTATTAGAGTCTCAAATGACCATAGTGTCTTCCGCCACGTCTGTACGTCACAGCTGTGAAAGTACTTGAGAGATTGAGTTTAAACAATGGTCACACTTTAGTTACAAGGAAATCCGAAAAATGACTCTACCTTGATTCATTTTTGGATTATCTCCATTACTATATGTTGAAGTTAAGTTTTTCTAGAGAGGAATGGATATGATTCTTATCACATTGGTTGGATGTGCAGTGACAGATAACAATCTTCACACATTTTAACACGCTTCTGACAGTAATCTCAGAACTTTGATTAATTTAGTGCTTTTGAAATTGATACATTTATGTCTGATTATTAAGATTTTTTCTCATTTCTGGTAGTTTCCGTTCGTCTTTATCATCGAAAGGATATAAATCGAATTAAAAGTGTTGTTTCTATAAGCGTCACTCCATTGATAAATGATGGGCGAAGGAGTGTTGTCTGGAATTACATAACTCTTACCAAATATCAGAAATTGCGTCAGAAACTCATCGGAATGACATAAGAGGGCTTTTGGTATCGAATGGTCGAAACAAAAACGCAGGCATGTAATTCCGATAAATGCTAATTTTAAACTAAAACTTGATTACCTAAAATCGTTCTCTGAAAGCGTATTATGTCAAGTAATGTTAAATCTTAGTCAAATTTAAAAATACCAACAATTAGAAAGACGAGATAAAAAGAAAATAAAAACACAAACAAACAAATCTATCTATAAACAGATTCTATGCCAGTTTGTTCGTGTAAGAACTAGTTTATAGAATACAAAACTGATCAGTTCCGGAAATATCATTTAGCCAATGGAAACAAACAAACAGAAAAAAACTATGTAAGAATCCCTTAATTTTATTTTTTGCAAGCATTATCAGCAGAAGATGAAACTTTTAAGAATTATTTTTGTTGCTCTTACAAACAAAGCAGCTGTATGCCAATTGTTAATGCGTTCTTTGTTTTCTTTTTTCACTAATATAAAATTGTTATATGAAATATATTGAGTAAAAACAGTTTTAACTTCGTAGCATATTTGCCAGATATGTATAGTGTATTTCTTTTTCATCTAGACAGTTTAGGTTGAAAACGATTTAAAAAAGGGCCACTATGGTACGATTATGCTCATGTTATTATAACTGCTTTCAAAAAGTGCAGAAGGTGGTGCATGTTCAGATCATGGATGGAAGTGTTGACATAATCATGTGCTACAACTGCGTGTCATAAAAAGACAAAAGAAACTACATAATAACAATGTAAATTGATGAAAAAGTAAGTTACAGGTGAGAGCTAATGCAAACCCAGTAAGTTAAGTTTCATTCCGTTGCAATGGCTACTAGAGTTTTGCATGGACTTCAACCTACCGAATTAAATTGAAAGGGAATTATGCAAAAATCATAACTGTAAAGTCAAGGCTTTTTAGGAGGTACAGTTGTTCTTTGAAGCTAATGTTAGATTTAGTTACCCCACTAAGAAATCAAACCAATATGTGAGTAAGGAAGTGATTTTTTTCTAAAATACAACAAAAGGTTTGCAAACAAATAACTATTTTCTTCACATGGATGACCAGATGGTTAGCGGATGCAGTATTTCAATTTTACTGCATTTAAAATCATACTTTAAAACTGGAGATGCGTCCATAGGACACGGAAGACCCTACATTCCGCTGTATTGTCACAAAAATCCTGTACAATTACAGGTGTGTTTAAACTTACTGTCTTTAACATAAAGGTGTCTAAAATGCTATTTTTGCTTAATCAGGGGTCATAACTTTGCCGATCTCCAAATAATTTGCGTCAAAATACCAAGTTGCATAAGTTCAAATGCTGACAACTATACTTAGAAAGAAAGTTTCATGGCTCTAGCAGTTATACGTTTCGAGTTACACGCAACACAAACCAGCGGGGCAGCGGAAGGACAAGGGAAAATCTATATGCCACCCCCACCCCCCTACGCCTCAAAGTGGTGGGGGGATAAAAATATTTTCAACAGTAATACCCTTTTGTCCAGAACGTATCTGACACTCAGCTGTACAATGTGACTTTTTGTCACCACTCTTCGTAGTGATCTAAGTACACTTCACTTTCATTTCTTTGTTAAATCTCGCGCAAATATTCCGTTGGATTAACACAGCCGGAACGCGGCTCACAAAGGTGTTTTCGGGATCTGCAGATAAATGAGCAAATAGTCTTTTATATATATATTCTCAATATCATTGATAATAGCAGACTTGATTAAACAGAAAATGGTTGCAAATCGAATATCTTTATCTAACATTAAAAAAATACGCTACACATAAGATGTCTCGACAAAAAATGGAGAGGAAACGTGCCTGAAGCAATTTGTCATATTAATCAGAATCTGTTGTGTCAGACAGACCACTTTGAACTTGGAAAGATGAGAATTCATGATTTTACTTACTTGGTTATGATTATAATGAACAAATGTCGCGACTCAGAATAACGCAGAAATATTCTCAGAAACTGGCCGAAGGACAAATATTCTTAGAGCCAAAAATTGTCATTTGATGTTCTGCCTGCAGACTGTAATAGTCATTCGTGTCGACACAGACCTTTTAATTACATTGTACTTTCCTTGTTTTGTTCAATGTAAGAAATATCACGATCATTCTCTGTAAGATGATAAATTCTTAAATAAGAAAAAAACTCACTTATAATAAAGATACAATTCATAATTTGTGAAAATGTTTTTGTTTCTCATAATCATGGGAAAAATAGATCAAAATATGTTGGTTGTTTAGCTTGTCTGTTTTCGAAGAAAAAAAGTCGAGGTATTATAGTCACTGAGTTGTCGTCGGCGTCGGCGTCGTGCAGAAACTTTAATGAAGCTGATTATTCATAAACCATAAAGATAAGAGTTTTGATATTTGGTATGTAGCATTGTCTAGTGGACCTCTACCATGTTGGTTGGAATCATGACCCCAGAGCCAATATTCGCCCCGCCCTTGGGTTTAATATAGTTGTATAGGAAACTGTTTTAAGTTCTTCTCTAAAACCGCTAGACACAGAGCTTTGTGATTTGATGTAAGTTGTAAATAAAAAAGAGGAGCCGTATTGTTCAAACGACAAGTGTCGATGATCTCCATAAAGATAATTTTGATTCTACCTAATTATATGAAAATGATTTATTCGTCAAAAACGACAAATTGTCGAGGAAAAAAGCGGTAATATCAAAGCATAAATCTTACTTTAAAAGCGACTAACTGCCTAACAAAACAAGTAGCATTCCATGGGGAAAAAAAGAACACTTGATATGCTTTGTTCGAAAATATTTTATTTACTGGAATATATGTTTTAATACTGTTTACATATATGGGATAAAAAATAACGAAAGTTCAATATCATATCTGTTTCTTCGATAAAAATTGACATTTTCCGGGCAGTTCATGTCTATTTGAACGTGGCTCTTTCGACGATGATACAGTTAAAGCCACAATATACACGAATCACATTAAAGCATCTTTTCAGTAGCATTTATGTTACAAAACGGCCGAATCGATTACCTCAAAAGTCAAATTTTCTCCACAGACAAAGCCCGAGGGAACACAAAAATACCATTTATATCACTGTCTGCGCGAAATCACTAAATAATCAAGAAATATCTATCTGGAAAAATGCGCTACATCAGATTCAAGTACATCATTACGGCAGTATAAAATGCGGAAAAGGACTTTGATAACTCATGCTTCTAATCCTGTGTGTGTCAGTTCTGTTACATTTCTCGATATTCTGATCAAAGATTTTACTGATTAAAATAAGTGCGTGAAGTAAGCTGCCATGTGCCAGTTCCCACTTGCCAGTTGAACTGGCAACGGGTAAATGGCATCCAACTTCATGGTATAGCTGCCAATTCAACTTTGTGTGAAATCATTGCCAGATGCCAGTTCGTCAAAATTCGCGAATCGTCAATTGTCAAATGGTAGACAAATGCCAATTCGATATGTTCCATGAATTATTAATATTAAGTGAATTAGCAGTTGGCAGCCAGATGCCAATGCTGCTGGTTCATTTAAATGTGCGAATCGTCAACTGTCAATTGGAATCCAGATGTCAATTGGTAACTGGAAACTGGCAGCCAGATGCAAATTCGTCAAAGATCGCGAATTGTCAACTGGCAACAGGCCGCCAGATGCCAATTCGTCAAAATTTGCGAAACATCAACTGTCAATCAATCTCTGAAAATGTTTATTCAATTCTGCAGTCGTGAAAACTATCGTGTTTCATTACTGCTTCTTATCAATAAACTAAAGTGGTGTGGACGTCAAATGTAAGGTGGGGATTCTATTTTCTTCTCTTTTTCTGTAAGATTGCGTGAGTGCTGATCAGTGTTGTTTTCTGGGGATTCAGACGATGTTTATTATATAATGCAATTTGACCTTTACATACGCAGAAGCACATATGATTGTTTGTCATAACATGAACATTCTTCCTAGGAATAATTCCGGAATTAACATCTGACTGGAATGACAATACGCAAAACAAAAAAAATGACATTCTAGAGTAAATTCAAACCAACGTAGGTAGACTGGTGAAATAAACCCGTACCGCAAAGTGTGTGTGTGTGTGTGTGTGTGAAAAGTAATTTCAATGTTTACAACTGATATGGTACGGTACCTTTTAACATATTATTCTAACATTTAAAAAAAAAAACACAACAACAACAGAAACATAGTACAATCTTATATTATTATGTATGCTTTCTCTTACAGAGATTAAGAAATGAACACTTTTATTGTATTAGAAACCACGTGGTTTTATAGCTACTAATCACAGAAAGTTTAATAAACTCAGACCTTAGGCACGTGTTTGTTAAGAAAACACATATTTAATTTATTCATGAGATCAAAAATACTCAGTAGTTTGAGTTGCTGTATTATTTTCTTTTGAACTCGTAAAGTGATGCTTATTTCTTTTCAAGTTATCAGTTATTACTTTGTAAGTTGAAGTTTCGTAAAAATGTTATCAGGGTTAAAAAATGACGAAAATAAATTTACTTGTTATCGTTCTGTAGCTTTACGCAGACCGCTAAGTGCTCGAAACATTGACAGGTAATAATTTTATCCAATCTGTCAGCACCAAAAAAACTCCTGTTTTTTAATTTATTAAGGAACATACTGTCCCGCGTAAATTCTGCATAAATGAGATTAAACAATATCCGAAAAGAATATACTCTTGATAAATACTTTTATTTTATATTATATAACGTTTTCTTGTATGTCTACAGAAGCTCTCTGTTGAAGAACTTTATATAATTAAAAATACTATAAAATAACAATGAACAAAATGGGTTTGTCCCTAATAAACTCGCAGTGACAAAGAACAATCTTCACAAATTTTAACTTACGCTTCTGACAGTACTCTCAGTGCTTTGATTAATTATGTGCTTTTAAATTTGATAACCTTTTGCCTGATTTTAAGGATTGTTTCTCATTACAAATAATTTCCGTTCGTCTTTATCATCGAAAGGATATAAATCGAATTAAAAGTGTTGTTTCTCTAAGCGTCACTCCATTGATAAATGATAGGAGAAGGAGTGTTGTCTGGAATTACATAAGTTTTATAAATATTGCAGCTTTTAGAATTCAGAATTTGGAAAGGTTTAGTTTTACATTTTGTTATGCCGGCATCTCAATAGTAGGATACTACGTCATCGCGCACCTGTTATATGCTCGCGGACCATTTTTTGTCAACAATTCATCGCTTGAAAGGTGAAATGGTCTTTTTCAATAAGAAATCAGTAGAGTTGCAAAAAATCATGTTGTGCACCGAAGATTGTCTGGTGTACTTTGTATTTAGTACGTAAAGACTTTTTATAATGTAAAATTCTAGTTTAGGCCTGAAAACGGGTGAACATTTTTTTCAGCATGCATTCAGAACTTATTTTTTTCATCTTAGACCGTCGGTCTTTTTTATATCTCGTTATTTCTCTGAACGGAGGCTAACATATATCATATATATATACTACGTGCGTGACATGTGTATTTCAAACTCTTTACACATTTCGTTTTATTTGCAAGGGCTATAATGCAAAAAGACTTCGCCTAATGTGTTCATTCATGATCATTCAGGTTTGCGACATCTGTCATTGCAGCTTTAATGCGAAAGATTACAATAAAGATAAACTGTAGAAACCGATACGCTTACCGTGCAATACATCGTATTGATGTCCTATCAGCTATGTAGCCATATGGAACACATTAGTTTAAAGAAAAATGCAATAAACATTCTAAAATCCTAGGTGTGTGGTATTATGCATCTAACGAGTTTGGTTCATTCATAAAACATGTAGCTCTGCGTCAACATTTATGAAGATGACAAACACGTTTTTTTTTGTTTTTTTTTTTTCGAAACATCTACACATACAGTCGAAAATGTCAAGAAGTGTTGACTACCTCACAAAGGAATGTAAACTGATTAGGGGCATGTTTTCCATTGGAAATGACCCCTAAGTCTTCTTTTCATTTTGAAGCCTTTAATGCTTGTAGATTAAACATTCACAAATTGTTCGAAATATGATTATTTGATTATCGTACAAATACCTTCTTACGTTATTTCGGGATTTCAAAACTTGCAAATCATTGACAAATGATGTATGTTTTCATGGTTTTCTAGGAAACAAGAACAGTGTACGACGACTTATTACACTTATCAATATATATATATTTTTAATATATATTATATATTATGTTTATATATACCAACATACTTAATTCCCCAGAACTGGTGGATTGAGATGTTATCATAGTCAATTTTTTCGTGTCTGTGTTCTGTATTTGTCAAAATTGTCGAGACGACCTTTCCTTCAAGCGACACTCCGTCATTGTGGGCGGAAGAAGATGGAAGGAATAATCTCTGAAGTTTTTGCGTGCATTGAATATTACGCAAGAAACACATAATGAAGGTATCAGAAGAGGCCCAGCAAAATTACAATAACTTAATTCAATTGTCCAAAAATGAGACTATTTCTGTAAACTTATATCATTAGAACGGAGACTAGAATTTCCCCTAATTTAGAACAGACGTATGACTTTGGGTAATAGTTCATAATGGACCAAAAATAATATATCAGTTGGAATTGACTCAATCTTATGATAATAATTTTTATTACTATTATCATGATGGTAATGATGATTCCGTACATAAAAAAAGTTATTAAGTGCATGCGTAACTAACATTTTTATATTACGTAATTTCCACAAATGACCAATAAAGAGATAAACAAACACTTCAAACTCAACTGTAGCTCAGAAACAACTTTTAAGCTCAATAAACAGGGTTGTCGGACTAAAGTCCTTAATAGATTTTAGAAGTTCTGACAACTTGTGTAACATCAGATATATTCTTTCTTCTTCTCTGTAAAACTGATCAAGTTTCAAACTTTAGCTGGTAGTTAGATAAAAAAGTAGTTTTTGACCTTTACACAGAAGCATTCTTTCACTGTTAAAATCTTTGCTAAAGACTGCAATTCGTATTTTAGAATCAAAAGTCTCCGCTAGGTTCCAAATACCTGTGATCTCAAAATGATAATTAAGCTATAATAATTATTACACCTAATGTAAACATTTGAAAGAAGATTTGAACATTTCGAAGGAATGAGAGTGCTTATTTCTTAAAACACTGCTAGAATGCGAGTGTGTCTTCCTGAGAAATGTCCGTGAATGTAAGACAAACGTGTCTGACGCAGTCGTGATTATCTAATAATTGAATCCTGTTTTGTTACAGACATTTGAGTCTGGTTCTGGCAAGACGTCCTAGGTAATAACACTTAATTGATGTTCACTGTGGCTGGTAAATGTCGCCTTATGATAGATAAGGAGAATTAGAAAGCAATATTACTGATACCGGCCTTATGACAGACGCCATCATGGACAATAATATATTTATTATTTTCACCACAGATGACAGGCGCCATCGCGGACAATAATACATTTAATATTTTACCACAAATCGATCAAGAGTCGAAGTATATACTGAAACCGTCCTTGATTTCTGTTAACTGGTTTGGCTTTATATTTTTACACAACGATTTTTCATGGTAAAATGCTTTATTTTTTATTGAAGAAGATGACATTTGAAATATGTTCTTTCCAACCTTATGGTACATTCAACAAACGTTTGGTGGTCACAAAAGCACAGTCTCAGAAAAGCAAATGGATTCTGAGACATGTTGATATTTCTTTATATAAAATGTCATTCTTAAACTAAAAAAACTGCTTATTTTGATTAAAGATATGAAATGAAAGAATTACTAAATACAATACAAAATTCTAAACCAAAGATAAATTCAGTTTATATTGTACTTTAACAACAGTTATTAAAACAATACTACAAACTACGTGGAGTATGATGAATGATTTAAAATAAATTCTAAATTTTTTTCATGCAAACATAAGAAACACACATCAAACAGATTAAAACACATCAAACAGATTAATACATCAAACAGATTTCAAATCAATGTTTCTATCATTAAGAGAAAAAAATGCAGCCTTTGGTCATTCACAGTAATGGAAAACCTCATGACTGGTGACACTTTTAACAAAGTAAAGCCATATGAATACAAACAAAATTTCCCTCCTAACTCATGACGGAAAAGGGGGTGTTTATAAAATCTATCAATGGTGCTTCAAGTCTTTTTTTAACTTAAACACTATTATGACTTTTTAGACTGCTTTTGAACTTATTAGACAGCCCATCCATTAGGTTTACCATGTTGCTTTGGGGAAAAATGATAAATGACAATGCTGATGCCAAACTTCCAGTTATGAACGAGGTCTGAGTGTTATAACCTTTTAAATACAAAACAATGTTTAAGTGTTATACTCTTTGAAGCACATACATCTTAACGAAAGAAAGAGTCCGATTAGATATTGGGCTGAGATATTTTAAACAAAAACTAAAGTTTTAAACAAAGTAAAAAGGTCCTTTACCTACACACATAAATGGAACTAGGGTTCCGATTTAAGTGGTGGAACTGCATTATGAAGTTAATGATTTAGCTTTTTAACTACTATTGCATAATATATGTGATTGCGAAGTCCTACATACCACTGTCTCGGTACATGATGATACAAATGTACATTTACGATACAAATGTAGATGGCTTGTTCTGATAATAAAACAGGAAGTGTTATAATGACATTTTCTCTCGGCACAGACAAGTTATATGGGACCAGTTCTACAAGTCAGTGTGCTTCAGAAAAATTGGAAAAGGTTTAACATAACGGTTTGCAATAACAATTTGAAGAAAACTCTTGTAAAAGTATTACCTCTTCGATTTGGATAAGACAAGTTTAATAAAACACCTGATTTATTGGCAAGGACCTGATTTTGTCTATAAGTTACAATACACGAGTTGTCTTTATAAATACGACATTTAACTTTACGGTATCTTTATCTAAAGGTACTGGTGTCAGACTTTGCTTGAACTGCGTTTAGTACTTTCTAATGCGAGGCAGGGATACCCGAACCATTCAGTTAAAAATATACGCTTCTTAACGCTATGCAAAAATAATATAAGATAAAGACAGCTTTTATTTTCATTCAATGAAAACATAACGGTGTCTGATGACGGATGTACGTATTTGCTTAAAGTAACTGCTTCCTCAGAGTAACGTTCAGCAAGATTATTTAATAAGCATTACCTTACAGCAATGTGTCATATCATTTATGGATATATATTGATATAATAGGTCACATAAGTCAGTAATGTTATATAGTCAGTTTCACATGGGAAATTACTGATGACGCGATAGATACTTCATTTATATATTTTGTACATTCTACCCTAGAGAAAATCACAGGCTTATTGAAATTAAATAGACAATCCATTTCGACACTAAGCCATACTTAGTATTTAAAAGAAGTAAATGTTTCATTTAACCTTTTATTCCACGTATCCAGGAAACTGTTGATATGCAGGCTTCCGGCGTTCTTCATATTAACATTTTACTGGGATGTCAGACCTATAAAATGCATCTTAGAATGAAAAAAAAATCAAACGTAACGTCCATGTCGTCACTGTTGAATATTTAAGCTGAACTGAGTTTAGCAAATCTTTTTAGCCTCATTGTAACTAAGTTTGAATCTTAAATAAATGAAAAGTTTCAGTGCTTAGGTAAAGTATTTTTAATTCCTGGGTTTTAAGATACTTAGACGTTTCACCGAAACTCGCCAATCTCTTTTCGTTTAAGAACCATTCAATATGTTAGAAACATCATCTAAAGAATAAGCAATAATTTGTGTTTCCAGTAAGTTTAAATTAAATCAGAAAGTACTTTGAAATGTGAAA
This sequence comes from Cyclina sinensis, assembly GCA_012932295.1. Lineage (NCBI taxonomy): Eukaryota > Metazoa > Mollusca > Bivalvia > Venerida > Veneridae > Cyclina > Cyclina sinensis. Next base: position 23,161,839 of record JAAONU010000015.1, read on the forward strand.
TATTCTCAGATCAAACATCCCTACTTCGACCAGAGTATACAAACCTCTTGTTTCTCCTGGTTGGCGGAATTGCAAAATTGTTGCCATTAATTCTCATAAAATAAGGTATTTCAAGAAGACTTAGAAACACTGCACTGTCGAAAATCATCTACGTTTAATGATAGGAAAGTTCCAGTTTTATTATCCTATTCTTTTGTTGAACATAAAGTAAGTTTCACATTTATATTTGTAAAGTGATGACCCGCTGTATTTTCGCAAAAGCAGAAATAACAGGAATTTCTGTGACTTGTTACATTATTAGGTTATCACATACCAAACTTAAAACATATATTGTTGTTTCAGATGGGAATTTTTTAAAAGATCTGACAACCGGGCTGTGGTTTACAATGGCCACAGGCGAAAAATTTCAGACACTTGGAAGAACTTTACTAGACAGTGTTTCAAACCACATTTAAGAGCCTGAACTCTGGGCCATGTGAGTTCGTGTCAAATTTTAAATGGACCCAATGTTTGACAAATTTCGTTTTTCGTTCTTTTTCTATTCATTAAACCATGAAGTATTAACCATAAATATATTAATAGCTATCCATTCGTTAACAAAGGGGCGGCGGATCTCGGGGGCTGTACATTCAGGTTTTACCAATGGATGTACTGACTGGCATCGCTCTTTTGTTTCAGGTTGGTCACGAGCTTAGACAAACTATCATGATAAGCAACAGGTTAGATGTATATCGAAGTATTTTTTTGTTTAAGGCAAATCCAGTCAGCACTGTTCCCGGTGAAAATATTGCAACTTCCAAAATATTCAGTCTTTGAATTCGTCACAAGGATTTGTGGCTAGTCTTACATTTCCCAAAACAAGGAAGAACCTCTCGATGCAAGCGATCATTTTTGAAATTTGTGAAATCTCGTGACATCACATAACCATATATGGAAATGACAGGATAAATAGATAATGTCTTTACACACTTCAAATACGATAGTAACAAAGCCATCAAGCGGAGGCGTGGCAAATTGATGAATAAGGTTAACGCAAACGAGACAAGCTTTCACAGAAATTGCCGTCTTACAAAACGCTCCCACCATTTTTTTGTCTTATGTACGATATACGTTGCATCTTCGGGCTTACGGTCCTCTGAGTCAGTATAAACGATGTACGAAAATTCATACTGTTAGTATTTCTTTGTGCATCTTTTTACAGTTTAACAAACACAAAACGATAAAAAATAACTTGTAGTTTTCTATCACATTCTATATCATGCTTGACTGTTTTATGAGTGATGGGAGGCAGGTGGTTTATCAAATAGACGTTGTCTTCCAGGACGTGCATAGACGTACAGTAGTATGATTAAACCTAATTATGATAACATGTACGCATGTACGACTGCGTGATCGCTCTATACTTTCTTTCATACTTCACGAAAAATCTATGGCATTTATAATGTCTTGAAGAAATAGGATATGTTAAAACTCTGCTTCAGGTTTTGTATTGTTATAACACAACCGACAGTTTCATTTTTTACCAAATCATAAATTTATTTCTACAAGGATTGTATAAGACATCATTATTAAAGTTCTGAATTTATTAGACATTTGCATTTCCGGTACCCGAACAAAAAAATGCTCGACATACGCCTGTCAGACTCCGTGGCGACCAGCCGCCCTGTTAATTAAGGGAGACTTTAAATACATCGTGAAATGTTTGAATAGCATATGAATAAGTACAGAAATGGTTTTGACATTTGCCCACATCAAACATTTCTCAAAGCCCTATCGTGTGAGTGATAATCTAATTTACCTAAAAGTTTATGATAATCTATTCAATGTCTTAAAGTTAGAAGACCTGGCGGTAAAATGAGTTCAAACGATTTCTCTTGATGTTTACGTCGAGGCGTCTCTACATAGAAATGTCTTTTAACGCACAGACAATGTAATTATTCAGTTCATTTAATCTGAACAAATAATAATGTGTATAATATCCATGACGCGACAATGCAGGAAAAGTTACCGTCCATGGTAGAAATACAAATCTTGATAATTATGTGTAGGTGTAGGTTACGTAATATCAGATGTTTCGAAATTGTAAATTGTGTTGTTAAAGAGAGCAGAACTGGATGCAAAGAATATTATTAAAGTACATTAATAAGACTCAATAAATCAAAAATGAATTTCGTACAAAATAAAACCGCAACAACATTTTCTCCAACAAACCGATTTGTCCCTTTCGAGAAAAACTTCGACGTCCTACTTCTCTGTGTTCATTTTTCAACACTCTATCGTTTATATGTTTTGGCGTTTTTTTTTCTTTCTCCGCACTTAACCTTAATTCGTTAACTGAGTCGTGTGTTTGAGATCTGAATTCATTTGTTATCATTTGCCACCCTATGTCTATAACTTGTCTCGACAGCCATGCCAGTTTTCTGTTTGAGTTCTGCTTTTGTTCTCTCTCTCTCTCTCTCTCTCTCTCTCTCTCTCTCCCTATCAGACAAGAGTCAACCGGATCTGACAATTTCAGTCATTAAAATGTATTTCTTATTTGCAACCTCTTGTTTTCTGGGTTTTCCTTAGAAATGGAATAGAACACTCGTGTAATTACTTGTAGGTAACTGGCCACTAAAATTGAACAAAGCAGAAACATGTTTTGTTATAGTAATCTAAAAAATAGAGCTTATTACCCATATGACCCTGGCAAATAATTCAATAAAAATAGTTTATTCTTTCTAATATTATTTCTCAAAGTGTCAGACTTCATCAGCTTACACGGCAGAGAAAGAAGCTATGCTTACAGCCCAGATCGCCAATACTCCGTTCATTGCTGGATGCAAGTGCAGCCATTTCTTTAGCATTTGTCAGATGTAAAGGCGTTCGTTCATGTCACTTAGCTTGAGATCAGAGGAATCGTCTCTGCTTACTGACTGAAACATTAATAGGTATCAAAGACAAAGTTTTCTGCATCAACGCTGCCCTAAGAAAGTCACAGATACAAATATTTACGATCGTTGTCTGAAAATACGATGCGACCTTTGAATGATTATTCATGTGACAAAATCGTTACAGTACATGTAAAAATACGCAAGTCTCAATCTGATAAAAGCTTTTGATTCATGGCTTTATTTACATATTCCATTTTCATTAAATAGGAAATCCTATTTAAGACTTTGTATTAATAAATCACCTTTTAAAATCCAATTAATTTTCAATTTTATTTCATGTCATTGTAATGTGATTTTATAAAACCGATTAAGATTCGCTTTAGTTTAATTTCACAAGATTCGTGGAATGAGCTTGACATTTTAAAAGGAAAATCGGTTTATCAACGTTACTTTTGATTCAACATTTGATCATATTAGTAATCAGAGACTGCAGTCAGAAGCACTTACCCCACTTTGTTTTGAATAATGGTTGTTATTAGGGAAAGCAAATGGTATAAATTCAATTTATATTTCTGTATATAAATATTATAACCCTTATTTACATTACATGATTTTCGAGTATTACACTTGAATAATTTGCAACATCGAAAAACAAGAACACTGTATGAGTCTAAACATTTTGTTTGACTGCTGTCTTCATTAAACAGAAACATTTCTTGTCGTTCTAGCTAAGACAGACACAATGTGAACGGTAATAGCGGTCATGACAAGCTGACGGTATCTAAAACAGCAAATAAGGATCAATATTATAACATAATTTGTTTTCTCTTTATTTCTTTTTTTTCTATTATTCTGGCCTACTTTTTCGTGAGAACGAACGAAAGAACTATCAGATGAAGGTAAAAAAGAACGACAAACTAATGTACAAAATGAATGAGTAAATAAGTGAATGAGTGAGTTAATGAATGGATGCATGAGTGAATGTTTGCGTGGGCGCAACTTGAGTGTATATGTAAATGAATGAATGAATGAATTAATGAATTAATGAATTAATTAATTAATATTTTAGACATTTTTCATAATACGAAATGATATGTTTCTACTTCCTGATTTCAGCTTATCACTTGCTTCTTGCAGAGTTCGAGTCTCAGTTTAGGCGTTTTGTCTCCTTTGAGTCTTTCTTCGCTCCAAGCGCTTTGATTTACGAATAGGCGATATGACTGTTAACAATGAAGAACCACTGGGGAGAAAATATATGGGTTTCTGTTTCATACTTTTGGCCTTATGTTAATGAAAGTCAATTGTATCTATTTCTCTCTTTGACATACAATCTATTCCCTGCATGAAAATGACGATTGTTTACTAAAGAGAACTATTGACGTCGAAATTTTAGCAAACTATTACTAGGGAATGGATACATAAACAAGCTGGTTCCGATACATCACATGAATTATTAATTGTTTTTTTTTTCTTCTTTTTTGTGTGTTTTTTTTCATTGACAATATTTTTGGTTTTGTATAGGGACATGGTAATTAAACAGGCAATATATGTTAATCATGCAGAATGTATTGCGTATTCGACTTTGAAAAAGGTATTAATTTCCAAAATAAGATAAAAAAAGAAAATATGCTTACTGAACCGCCATATCAGTTTCCTTACTATTTTAGAGTTAATGTATTTTGTTTATTATTTTAGTTGATCAAGTGCGACCATTACTGGTACTACAATACCTTTGAAAACTTGAAATACTTGAAACTCCATCTATATCTTAGATCGATTTCGTAAGGAGGAATGTAAAGCATAGAGACCATAACTCTTTAGTTCCTATTTTAGAGTAATTGCCTCCCTTTATTCTTATATTTCTTTTATTTTTGTTCAATACAGTTACATAAGACCATTGACGATAAAGATTTGAAACTTCGTCTTTGATAACGGAGGGGTGCTGTACAAAGAATTTTAACTATTCAGATTTCAGAGTTAAAGAGTTTTCGTGTCTTTCTTAAAATGATAATTACTCGTACTTTGATTTTTTTTTCTCGAATTGAATCTGGCGCATTATGAGGAGCATCAATCGTTTATTTAAATGCAATATAGAAATATGACGTTTTCTTGCAATTCCTTATTGTCCCTTAGAATAGGTATTATTCTTGGAAGACAAATATATCGTATCATAGCTCTTCTTCAATTGATTAAAACGAAAAAAATCCAACCCAATTTCCAATCGAAACAGCACAAAAGGACAAAGATTTTTTTTCTTTTTCAATTTTCTAAATATACACATTTAAGTTTAAAAGTAGGTGATGTTTATTTTTCCAAGGATACATTTTCAACGTAATTTTTTTTTTTCAAATATTCTGGGTCACTATAACTTTAATTACTGTACACCGAAATGCATATTCAGGATACACTTGATGTTTTTTCACTTGAACGGAATTGTATGATTTGTTTTTCTATTATGATGCAACATATAACACCAGATACAATCAAACCAGATTGCCATTTAGATGAACGAGTTAAAACGATACGATCGATATCTGTTATGTTTGATAACAGTTCTATTTCTGTGGACAGTTTCGATAAAAGCACTTTGTCCGCACAATATTCGATTATCACATGAATCATTAATGTCTGAAAAGGTATATTGCACAGATACACAATACCATTAATCAAATGGAATTCTCTGAGGTACTGAAAAGATAACATTTCACAAAGTTTTGCTTTGAGCATTGAAGTTTATTTGTTTTAATTAATTATGCCCAATGGGTTTTTGTTGTTGACTTGCTCGCATAGTATCTGTGGTATTTGCAAACGTGACATGGCTGTCGTAGAAATTACTGCAGTTTTTAGACATTTTGTTTAGTTAACTGTTCATTTGATATAATTTACAAAGATTTCTTCATTTCATTAAACAACTCGTACTTTTTTGAAACAGATATTGAAACAGATATGTTTTTTTACTTCCCAAGAAGTCTCAGTTGCATATTACATATATATGCTTTTTATGAACTGTATATGTAAATTATTAAAAGATACGGGAAACTAATTAAAATGTAAGGCCACCATGACGAGATGATTTGAATAGTGACAAATGCCATTTTTTATTTTGTTCATTACTTTTTTCTGACTTGCTCTTTTGTATCTTAAGAGCAGGTTTGTCTCTTGATACCAGAACATATGAACAGTTTTATTATTTTAATAACTATTTTCTGACTTGCTCTTTTGTAAAAAAAGATTTGTCTCTCGACACAGATCAATTGAACAGTTACAAACGCTTTATTTTATTATTTAAACTGGTGTGCTCTTTTTTTTTCATAAGACGAAGGTTTGTCTCTTGATACCAGATCACACGAACAGTTACAAACGCCAATTTTTATCATTTTAATAATTATTTTCTGACTTGCTTTTTTGTATCATAAAAACAGGTTTGTTTCTAGATACCCGATCATTTGAACAGTTACAAAAGCTTTATAATTTTTTTTTAAACTTGCTTTTATTTTTGGCGAGCTCTGTTGTTTCATAAGACGAATTTTTGTTTCTTGACACCAGATCATATGAACAGTGACAAAGGCTTTATTTTTATTATAATTTTTATTACTTTTTCTGACTTGCACTTTCGTGTCATAAGACACAGGTTTGTTATAAACAGTGACAGACGCCTTATTTTATAATTTTTGAAAACTATTATCTGGCTTCCTTTTTACCATAAGGAAAAGGTTTGTCTCTTGATACCTGCCTTTATTAAAAGTGACAAATATTTTATTATATTGTCTTAATTACTTTTTTCTTCCTTGCTTTTTTTTTATAAAAAGAAACAGGTTTGTACTTTGATACAGGTAAAAGACCTTCAATGAATGCTTTTCTGTTTTTTCTTTTTCTATTAAACGGCAAAAAAGTATTATGATGTATTATTGAATAAAAGTAAATATTCATAACCAGCTAAGGATATGTTTGAATATTAAAACGCATACACTCCTGTTAAGTATTTCCATAATTACAAGGCTTTTGTAAGTCAGCAAAATATTACATAAAACTAGAGACTATATAGCATTTACAGAACCAGTTAAACAATACAAAAAAAAGCAACTGTTTTCATCTTCTTGCTCTGTAATCCCTTCTAAATCTCTTGTTTTGTTCTTTTGCGTTTTAGGAAGAAGTACTCACTTATCAAATGTTGAAAACAAAATATTTCAACAAATTATAATGTTATTTTGTCTGCAAAAGGTATATCAAACGTCTGATTATTTACAAACTTGTGAGCATGTGTAGAAATGTCTCTGCTATTTGCCATTTAAGCGATCTTGGTCAATACAGTCAGTAACCGCACTCTATAAATTCCGATAAAATGCCGAGTCACAGTCTCTTACATATCGAAGGCTTGTGGAATCGGAAATTTAAGAGGGAGCAGGAATTGTCTCATTGCTTTAAGAGTGCCAAAATCATTGCAACAAGAAGGCTATATAAGAGTAAAATAGAAATATTTACCTTAATCTAACTGGCAATTTACTACACTTCAAGAAAAACTGGATTTTGTAGAAATTGTGTCGAAACGGATAGATAAAAAGAAACTATAAAAATATGAAATACCTGATCCAAATCTGCGTTGTATTTGTTTTGGCTTGCGTCGCCTCAGCATATTGGATAGGTGAGTTATATAAATATGTTTTTCTTTTTTACCGTTACTTTTTATAAGGCAGACTGGAAGAAGAACATGAATCAATTCTTTGAAATAGAACAACTCAGTTTTTCAATAAAACTTTTTTTATTATTGGCAGTATCAGATTTAGTTTAGTGATATGAAATAGCGCATTAAGCATTTATTAAGAACTTTTCGAGCAACGAACGAGTTTATTTTTATTTCATGAAGTCAGATACCAATTATCCTGTAAAATAATCCTGTAAATAATTATAATTCAAACATTTTTTTTGCTTTTGGAAATTGTGATGTGTGATCGCATTTGTTTATCTTTAGATATCCAAAGAATGGGTCATAAACGGATTTTTTATGAAATGCTTTCAAAGGAAGTTAGACAGAAGTTTCAAAGAATACATTTGGTAGTTCGTGCTTTGTGAGTTATTGGTATTTACAGGTCAGACTTCAACGAAAACCATTTAACAACGCGCAGTTGCAAACTGATTAAAATCACCCTCGAATAAAACTTAAAACAAAATGTTTAGCTTAACCATTTCAATATATTTTAATTCAACCATTACAATAATATTTGTTATATTGTAATATTAACTGTGTTTATATTCCTGTTTGATATAGCATGTATGGAATGATATATCATAATTTGACATATGAGTAATTGACGAATGTGTTGCCATCAAGTCTGAAATTCTTCTGAATTTTATTCTTAACATAATGCAAGTACTTAATTGTAAAGTGAACCAATAATAAGTAGACACATTCTGCATTGATTTTATATTTAGTCGTGAAACAACAAATGTCCGTGAATCACGCTGTTGTAAAGAAAGGCATAGGTCATATTACCACCTGTCTATTAAACACAACTATAATGATTATATAAAATATTTAATACCCTACAGTAATTACATAATATCAATCTTTCTACGAATCTGCGTTACATATAGACAGTTTAAGAACATACTTATAAACACTATTAAAGTAACATTACTAAGTGTTAAACCTTGTTTTACCTAAAAAGTTGTTCATTTGCAACTTTATATGAAGAAATATCCCAACACTATTTTGATGATTACATTTTTTTTACATTTTTGTTTCAGTAAAACAGCTACGACTGAACTTTTTGAAGGTAGACTCAATAGCAATATGATTAAAATACCTGCACTTCTAATCCTTAAAAAGACTAGTTGTATCCGAAAAATATAGAACAGTCTCGAAACCATTTTGTTTTTCATGTTTTTATTCTGTGCGTCGGAAGATTGGTGACCTCCTACTCGACAAGGAACAAAAACTTATCTAAACAGTGAAAATGTGTTACTAAAAAAAAATCGCATTACATTCCAGATTCCGTATTCTACCGGCTAATATGTTGTTTTTTCCTCCCCCTCTCTCTCTCTCTCTCTCTCTCTCTGTTTAGACAGATTAACTTCGTCATTTTAAAGAGGAAAAACACGTGTGATAGGAACTTTGCAAGTTTGTTGTAAACATTTGGACCAGAAGTAGTTGTTTCTAAAGACTGTGTTTTTATTATCACCGTTAACAAAAGGAACTGTAATACATGTTTACCATCAGAGTACCAACTCATTTAAAGAAATGTTTTGCCATCAGATGACATTGTTGAAGGAGAAATTGTCATGTAGATCAATGTTTGTATCACAGTGCAAAGTTAATCTTCCTATTATTATAACGTTCTCATACACTCCCGCCATACAATAGCAGCCTGATGGTACCACAAAGTATGTTGAATGGTTCTTTTCATCGTCAGGAGATGGGTTGTCATTGTTATGAGGACGGCCGTAAAAAGCAAAAAAAAAATCCTGTTTACTCATTACGTGCTATCTAGACTATTGAATAAATCGCCCACAAGAAAACTGATCATGCAGATATGTTTTATGTCCGCTACTTTCTAGTGTTTTATGACTATGAACTAAACAATAACTCGAAATATTTCAATCAGGCTGAAAAATGCGTTCAGTAGCAATACAATTAAAACGTGTTGCAGGCGATGGAATCGATATGGCCATTCATCAACGAAATATACCTGTTTGCAATATTACAACATCTCAATTAAACGCAGACCTTTAGGGTTTTTATTGTTTGTGCAAGTATCTTAATTATTTACAGATTGATATACTATTATCATTGATCAATTTAATGAAGTAGAGGACGTAAATTCACAGACGCATTCAATAATTAAAGTAATTTGTGTAAGGCACTTACCAAATGATTAGTGAAAAATATGGGAATAAATATCAATTATTTTGACTTTAAAAAAGGAAATGAAAATGTTGTTTTCAAGTACTACTTCGAAATTAAAATAAACATTTCAAGACCTGTAATTTCACGTTTAAAAGGATAGTTTGGTTTTTAAGACAAGGTTTACGTGAAGTTGTAAAAAAATGTTTAGAAAAAAGACTGTTTAACAGGACGGCTGACTTTTATTTTGAATATCATTCACTTTGCGGTTTTTTAGTTACCCGATCTTCATGGTTTGTTAAAATATCCGCCGTATGACATGTCTCGTGAAAATAGAATTAGGAACATAAAATATAAATTGAATGTAACATATAGCTTATCGATCTATGTACTAAATATAACTTAGCTGACGCACTATTTTGTCATTCACTTGTTATATAATGTTCATTGTCACCATCAACAAAAAATAATAAATCATTTAAACTACTTCTGTACAGTGACTTTGGTGTTTAACCAGTTGCCTGGTAAGTACAAAGTAAATACTAAACCTTTAACAACATGGCTGTGGAAAGAAGTAAGTAACAATGTGAACGAAGATGAAAACATTTCTTCCCACAATAATGCTAGGCAAAAGGCACTTTTATAAAGTGCCAACCTGTTATACCGCACAATGCTTCAATTTATCACGTCACGAGATGTATTGAAATTGTTTTGAGAATGGCCGTGATAAAAACATAAAAGCTCGAATTTTCTCATTATTTGCTATCCCTTCTAATGAATAAATCTTTTCACAGGCGAAGAACCATAAAGAACATCATTCAGACTCATTTCATGCCCATTATTTCTTGCCTCATGAAAAATAACTAGGAAATAATGTGTATGATTGCAGTCGACGGAAACAATACGTTCAATTTCAATGCAATTAAGGGGCCTTAGTGATTTAATTGATTTAGCCTAAGTGTAATATACCTTTATTTAGTTCAAGTGCATCATTTCCATTAACCAGAAGCCTTAGGGATTTGATTTCTTGCGCAAATATTTGCAGATCAAAACAGACCATACGGTAATCATTAAAATGGAATAGTGTACATAAATGTGCTAACGTGGGCAGGGTGCTTATTGAGTGAGAATAAATTGGAATACAAAATGTATTTGTGCCATACATACTGTCTCTCATTGCAATTTCTTGCTTCTCATGAACTTATCTTTGATTCTATTTGATTTGATTCTATTATTATGAACAGATAGGATATGTACACGTAAAAACTGAATTACGGCAATAAAGTTCTTTTAGTATTCATAATTGTACTTTAAAAAACACGTGTTTGATGAAAACGAAGAAGCTTCATTTAGTGATAAACCGGAAGTACTGACAACTGTTGTATAATAAATAATATTTATTCGTTGCAGTACGTTTGTCAGATCCAAATCTTTCAATTAGTAACTAAGTCCAGTAATAATTAAATACAGAGCGATTTTATGAATCTACGAGGTTTATGTAACATTATGTAAACTGTAAAGCATTCGGGAAATTGTATGTTTTAATTCTTTTCAGCTGTCTCGTATTTCTGATGTTGAAATGAAAGTTCCTGGGTGGTTTGTTAAAAAAGTATTTTGCAAATACATTGTATTTGCATAACTCCTGATTGTGGATTCTGAAAAGAGAGAAGAGAAAGTCAGATGAAGTTAAACATTTGGACATATTGTGTACATGCTCCTGTCTAAAATTATGACAAGCGATAAACCGCACACACAGCAAATTCAGAAACTGTTTATACTGAAAACTAGCGAAAATGTTTAAATATATATTTAACAAGCATCATTAATTTTAATATAAATGATAATATAAATAACTATGTAAAATGTAAATCGTAAAACATTCGGGAAATTTGTATATATTAATTTCTTTATTGCAAACGTTGCTTTTTTTCAATGCAAATGTATATACCACATGTCTGTTACCTTTACGGATTTATTCAGTGTTAGAAAATTGTTGCAGCGTAAACCGATTTGCGGGGCATTATTCTATTGTGTCAGTACGATTTTCTAATACAATACTTTCCAATTTTGCACTTTTTTCTACTTACGATGAAAACTTCCCCAAATACTAAAACTGTCTGAATTTTGTCCAAGAAGTGTATATCGTTTTAGAGGGTATTACAAAAGGAAATCAAATGTCCTCATTGTCAATCCATTCGTTTATGAGATATAAGGCTCTTAAGTCTTCGCTTCTTTACTCCTTGTATACTGGTCACTCAGCACTTAGGATCACAATGAAAAAAATATATGTCCCAATGTTCAAAACTCTGAATTAGCTGATCTGTTTAATAAGCATCTTGTGGCTTTCTTATGGAAAAAAAGATGTGAAATATTTGAAAACTGGTGACCAGCTATGCAACAGTATATTATTGTTAATACTAGTATGCAACTGTGACTTTGACATTAATAATTATGACCTTTTGGTATTTCCCTTTTTGATATATTAACTTCTGTGCTGAAGTTGTTATATCATATCATTCCGAAAAATTTAGAAAGAAATCCGCTTTAAGACAAAACTTAATTTCTAAATCAGTGCCCTTTCCAGTTTAGCTTTCGAATTCATTTCCTGAAAATGTTGGTTAGGAACGTATTGAATTGTGTGTGATTTACAAACATTTTCACGGTTATTTCCCAAACGTTTGTGTTGAAGGCAAGATACGTATTTCGAAAAAGTTTAGGTATGCAATACAAAACAACTTTTTTTATCAATCTTTACGGCCAGTCACGTTCATGGTATTTTTAAGTCATTTAAAGTGTCACCTTTCCCTATAAACGGAGAGAAAAAAATGATTCCAAGTCCAAAAGCATCAATTCCCATACCAACTGAGTCATTTGATAAAATTCCCAATTCGCCATTTATCCTTCGCAGAAAACATTAAAACGGTGATTTTTTTTTCGGATGACGTAAACGCTTATGCTCATTTTTTTCCGGAGACTGGATTATGTTACAAATCTTATTTCTCAAATTTCCTTTTTTTTTTGTTTTCTTTTTTTTAAAAAACAAGACAAATAAACTTTAGAAAAACAATTATTTTTGGTCTGACTGTCATTTTTGTGTCGCCCTTTCGAAGAAACGGCGATACATAGGGATCGCTTTGTCCGTCGGTCCGTCACGAAAACTTTACGTTGGCAATAACTTTGCCATTTCTTAACATTTCCTTATCAAACTTTCAAATTATATTGCTTATGACTACAGGGTCGGGATGATTCCAAAATCTTTAGGTCAAGCTCACATTTGACAGAGTTATGCACCTTTTTGTACTTGGATTTTGTCGTGAAAACTTAACGTTGGCAATAACTTTGCCATTTCTTAACATTTCTTCATCAAACTTTCAAATAATATTGCTTTCGACAACAGGGTCATGATTATGCCAATATCTATAGGTAAAGGCAACAATTGACAGAGTTATTCCCCTTTTTTCTACTTGAATTTTGTCATGAAAACTTAACATTGGCTATAACTATGCCATTTCTTAATATTTCTTCCTCAAACTTTCCGATTGTAATGCTTACAATAGTATCACCCCCCCCCAAAAAAAAACAACAAAACCAGCCCCCGGGGCCCGATTTTTTTTAATACATAGGTACTTGACTCCCCATCAACCCTCAATCCCCCTCCCAACCAGTTCCCTCTTCCCCGGCCCGATTTTTTTTATTTTTAATACATAGGTACTTGACTCCCCATCCACCTTCAACCCCCCCCCCTCACACACACACACAAGAAAAAAATATTTTGTTCCTCTTATATATCTAGGTACTTGCCCTACCCCACTCAAATTTTTTTTGACTTGGGCCTCTTGTTTAACTTGGCTTATAATTAATTATCCAGCACTGAGAAAAGTGGAGCATGCTGTCTGTGGACAGGTCTTGTTGTACTTGGACTAGCATGCTTGTTGTACTTGGACTAGCATGCTGTCTTTCCAACATGCTCTTGTTTACCTTTTGAGTTATTCTAACAGAGTACCCAAGGGCGACACAAGTGTTCCACTGAACACCCATCTAGTTTTTAAAGTATTCAATTTTCTTAAGATGCAATTTCAAAGCAGGATAGTGAGACATTTTAACTTGTTTCGAGATGTGCTCAGAAAATTACGCATTATTGTGCTTCCTTAATTTAAACTACGACAAAATTTAAGCTGTGAAAAGATATATTCAACTATTTTCACAATTAATGTTTGTATTGACCGACTCTTTGGAATCCTAACTGATTGTTTAGAACTATGTTTGCTCTGAGTGACATTTGATTAAAGTCATACAGAAAAGCTTTATGAAAATAAACTTTGAGAATCCTCTTTTAATTCAGTCTGTAAAAGAAATAATGAAAAACACAAATCAGAAAAAAGCCATAGTCAGGAAATTCAACTGCTCAAATCAAAAGTAATAAAAGAACAATGTGCACATATCTGAAAGAATCTTATACTGTTGGAGTAAAAATTTCCACAAACCAATTAACTTGCATTATTGTCAGTATCAGAAATACCCCAGGGATTTTAACAATCCATACAAAAAATTAAATATTTGAAGATTAAAGAGAACTTCATTATTTGATCACATGATAAATTGGTTCAGCATGTTCCAGGTTGGTAGAAGATATAATAATAGGTTGTTGATATACTGACGGAAAAATATAACTGTGCACACTAAAATACTTAATATCTTTTATTAGGTATAAAATTATTTTAGCAGATTTCTTTTGTGTAATTCACAAGGTAATCTTGTTTCAATAATACTGCTTTTCGCGAGTTGCACGTGCAAAATTTATAGCCCGTAACGGTCGCGCTTTTTACGTGTTTCTTTATGTTAACATCCTCGTACATGCTGTTTCGAGTTATTTTAACCGTCAAATTATAGTGAGCTACCCAGCAGTTCAGAAAAACACCTTCATTTGGATTTTAAGTCTTTGAAGACAATGCCACGCATCTCAGAAAATGATCGCCTACGTGCCGTCGGTATGCTCCAAGCAGGCATTGCTCAAAATGCGGTTGCGCAGCGTTTTGGTGTTCACCGAAACACCATATCAGCACTTTGGCGACGATTTCAGCAACGTGGCAACGTCCGTGATCTACCACGTCCAGGGCGTCCACGTGTGACGTCAATCCGTCAAGACAATTATATCCGGCTTACACACCTACGGAATCGATTTCAACCGGCCACATTAACAGCACGAACAATTCCTGGCTTGAGACCTATCAGTGGACGAACTGTTAGATACCGATTAAGAGAGCACAGCATTACTCCACGACGTCCTGCGATACGTCCTACTCTTCTCTTACGTCATCGACAACGTCGACGTCAGTGGTGCAGACAGTATCTAAGGCTTCCAAGAGCATATTGGAATAATGTTCTGTTTACTGACGAGTCGCGGTTTCACTTAGAAAGTTCGGACGGACGAGTTCGTGTATACAGGCGTCGCGGAGAACGTTACTTGGATCCCTGTGTTTTTCAACGTCAACGTTTTGGTGGTGGTGGGTCGATAATGGTTTGGGGAGGTATCTCATCTCAAAGCAGGACCCAGCTTGTAATTGTCCGTGGCAATTTAACGGGTGTTCGTTACAGAGATGAGATTGTCATACCCCACGTGCTGCCATTTCTTCAACGTCAAGGGCGTAACATGACGTTTCAACAAGACAACGCTCGGCCACATGTAGCACGTGTAGTTACCGGGTTTCTGGCTCAGCAAAACGTGAGTGTCTTACCCTGGCCCGCTGTTTCACCAGATCTTTCACCAATTGAGCACGTTTGGGATGAGATGAAGAGACGCCTCCGTCAAAGACGTAACCAACCTCTCACGCTGGACCAACTAGCGCAGACATTGGTCAACATCTGGAACACCATTCCACAGGCAGTTATCGCCAACTTAGTTGCCTCTATGCCTCGTCGCTGCCGTGCTTGCTTGAACGCCAATGGAGGCCACACACGATACTGACCTTGTGAAATCAGATTTCATACCTGTCAACTTCTGCGCCTTGTTACTGTAAAAATTGTTTTACATGATGAAGTGTTTGTATTGATTGTTAGAAATAAAACGTTGATTGGCTAATTTGCAAAGTTTTATGTTACTATTCCTAATATTAAAAAAAATTCTATACCTTGAAGTATGCACAGTTATATTTTTCCGTTAGTATATATTTGTCTGTTTTTATATGCCCGAAGGGGACATATTATGTTATGGTCCAGGGCGTCCGTCGGTCTGTTAGCAATTTGGTTTCTGGAGGATAACTTGAGTGCTCTTTGGCCTACAATCTTTTACCTTCGTGTGGTTATTGGCCACATTAAGTGGATGACCCCTATTGATTTTGGAGTCAGTAGCTCAAAGGTCAAGGTCACATAAACCCTAACATTGAGAACCATTTCCGCCATGTAACTTGACAATCATTTGTTATAGAGACTTCGAACTTTATATCATGATTTTTGGGATCAGTATGTCAAAGGTCAGGGTCATAGTAACCTAAATGTTTAGAATTATTTACAATCTGTAACTCAACAACCATTTTTCATAGAGACTTCAAAAGTCATATAATGGTTGCACACATTGAGTGAATAACCCCTATTGATTTTGGGGTCAGTATGTCAACGTTAAAAAAATCAAATTTAAAGCAAATCATTTAATTTTAAAGCCTAAGGTTTCTTCCCTTATAACACAAATGCATCATACTTAGAAAAAACACCATTCGGACATATAATGCTCCGCCCAGCGGTGCTCCTATTGTAATTTCGAGACCTGTTGCGTTATTAAAAGTTTATCTTGTAGATTTTGTTATAATGTAAAAGTAAAGAAACCTATTTTGTGCATTAGTTATCACCGACTTAAAATTATGATTTCGAAAGTCTGTATACTTATTTTAAATCAAACCTAAAATTGTTGATTTGACTGTAAAGTATAGTTAAAGCATGACAGGTTAAGTTATAAAAAATTAAATTGTAGCAATTCGGCGATTTTTTTCTTAATTTATCCGAAAAGGTTACAAGATGCAAAATAGAAACCACGGACAATTTATTATTCATTTTGAATTTCAGCTATATAATTTAAGACGAAGACGGTTCAATTGTGTTTTGGAAAAAAAACGATGTCGGTATGTTTAATTCTCCTTTGTAATTCCAAAAGCGATGGAAATAGAACAGAAATCACTAATGCCATTAAAACACATCAAATGCTTTGAATAACTTGGAGTCACCAAGGAAGTAAAAAACAAGACTTAATTTCTAATTTGGACACTTGGTTGTCTAACAGATGAAACTGAACTTATGGAATCATATATGGAATGTAACCGCTATTTCAGGATTAGAGATTCAAATTCTGACGTGTAAGAGCATGTTGTAAGTTAAGACAAAATGTCTCGTGAGGTTATATTGCCGTGGCCACGGAGTGCAGAAAGATAATCTTTCTACAGAGTTAATTAAATACACTCCCTTATTAACTACCCGTTCGTGCTTTAAGATCTTACATTCCTAATTTAGATTCTTCATTATTGGTGCTACATTATGTCAAATAACAATTTCAAGCACGACTGTTTTACGCAAGAACAATGTTTCTCCTGACTCTGTGTTTTTTTTTTCGTATCACACAAGGTGCGACATTAAGTTGCAAAGCTGTTCACCAGCACTTACAATAAATCAAACACGTGCGATTACAACTCTTCTTGCCAAATGAATTCATTTATTAACAGCACTGCAATAAAGGGACTGTAACTGACAGAACCGAATGATCCATTGTTGATTGAAATCAAAGCATTTTGCTCTAGCATTTTCATTAAAAGAAATTACTGCAAGGATTGGTTTCCGGTGATTAAACGTTAATTGCATGGAAATAATGCAAAGCGAACGTGTTTTTAAACTATGAATATTAAGAAATTATACAACGGCTCGCGCTTCAAGATCGTTACGTCAGGTAATAAAAACGACTCCACTTTGTTGACCTATGTTACAAAGATAATTAACCATTTTTTTCGTACAGGGTATTATCCTGCGCTCTCGAGTCTACTGCATTGCATATACCTGATAACTCATAGCTATATCTAGCAGTACTTAGTTTTCATGATCTGTCAGCGCATGTAACGCACTGCGCTTATGACAGAGTAAGTGACGTCACCTCTTTAAAATATGGTATAAAATATTTAACTACAAATATTATTGTCCATATTTGCAACTATTGCATTACTTTAATCTTAGACTGTAAACTTCAAGATGCAGATGCATTAAAATAGTGTGACCTTTACATTAACGTATGTCTGACGTCCGTTGCTAAATAGTTTTTTTTTTCTTTTTTTAAGGCTATTTTTGTAACATCACAAATATTTATGACGTAAACAACAATAAAAAGGAAATGAAAACGAGTAATAAAAACATTTAACTTTTGTAAATCTCATTATACTGTGTACTCAGACATGACATAATCATGAAAATAATACATAAAAACCATATGAACATATGACATTTGAATAGTGAATGAACAATTGCGGTATCAAAGCATGTTGGAAAGCTGCAATTACTCCTTGTGCGAATATCGGGTGTTTTACAGACGAATGGTAATTCTCAGTGTAAACATTAAACCTTTCTGTATCATGATATCTGGCCCCGCGATTATAAAACTTCTATCTTTGAGAATGAAACTTGATTCAGTAGTTTATAAAGCAAAATAGAAAATAAAGATTTGTTTTATACTAAATATAACCAGTTTGTTTTTTGTACTTTTCATTTATTACAGGTAGTTTGTACGACAGAGACAAACTAACTGTATAAGAAAAATGTAAATCTGAGCACAAAGTCAAGTTGAGCATGAAAAATAACAAATGCTTTACAACCACGAGCGCTGACAAGTGTTTGAAAATAACCTTAAATCTTTACTTTTAAAACATATTAAGTCAGCTAGGTAAAACTTATAATACAGTCAAATTATCAAGAACTGTTTAGTATGATCATTCAATAACTTGTTTGACCTTTCTTATCTTTTAATATTGTAGCTCGGCATTTTACATACTGAATCGTCTTCTGTACTGCCTTCCTCTACCTAGCATATCACAAAGATTACACTCAATACCGGACGCAACTAAAGATGCTGAAATAATGCTTCAATACTTATTTCATTGTATATGTCTTTTGCTGTTTAACTTTTTTTCATATTGTCCTGACATACCTCTTTTTTTTAATCTAAACTTACGATTTCAAGTATGCAAAATATTTCACTGTACTCATATGTTTCATAAATCATAATTCTGTACGCTGGACTGATTCCAAATGGTTATAAGTAGCAAAACTATACTTAAGTACATGTTCATGGTGCATTGAACACAATAGAGTAACATTTAATAGTACAGAAAACTGAGTCTAGTTGCGCAAGTAAGACCAGACAAAAATTGTCTTGATAAAGAATCGTTCTTGATAATGGGTCTTTTCTTTCTACATTTTAGAATTTGGATCCTTAAAATTTCTAATTTTTGCGTGGTTTTGAAATAATTGACGTGATCTTACCAGCGAAATTTTACTGTATAACGCAATCTTGTCTTTAATACTCTCTGTTCTGAGTAGGTTTATGCAATCAAAATATTCGATTCAAACTGTACAAATACATTCAAACTCTCTGTTCAAAAAGCATGGGGAGCTAAAAAAGTTGACAAAACCCTTGAATAAGTATAAATCAAGCTGCGAAATCATGTCTGATATAAAAAAATTAAAACGTTTTAGTTTCACTTCTACTATTTCTGTGAAGTGCTGTTTTGCAACTGCCGTCAAGATTTAGTTTAAGATACCAAACCACAGTTCTTCAGTCATAACAAAAACATCGGGAATGGATGACACAATCTTTATTATGAGATTTTACAAGTATTTTATGTTGAAGTCTGTTTGCTCGTGACGCGGACTTAAAAGAAGTCGTTCAAATGTCTTTCAGAAAGACGCAAAATGATTAAGCTATACCAAATTTACATTGTAAGGAAGAATAGAGTGTCTTCAGAATAAATTTTAAGTCTTCTTTAAGTGAACGTAGATAAAACAAGGGTACTTGTATATTATTTCCGTTAAATTACGAACAAAATCTGAGCCTTCAAGTATATGTTTACAAACCAATTATTGCTCAACAATCTTATCGAACTATTTTTTAAAGTGCATTTTTCATATTTAAGTGGTACTCGGAAACACATATCTCTTCACACTGCGTGCTTAATGTGCTAGCCTGGTACTGCTGAAGGTCTGCTATGATCTCGCTGCTGGATTCAATGTAATGATTCAAAATGATATCTCGGTAGAAGCACCTAAAACTTCCTTCATCTCAGCCTGATACCGAAGTACGACATTCAGATTAATTTCGGATTAATGGATTTTTAAAAGGACAAAAAATCATCCAAATAATAGTGGCACTGAAAAAATACTTTCAAATTCATTGCAGTATTCATTGCAGTTGACTTTCAGTGATTGTAGAATCGATTTAGTCGTTGTTGATTGAAATATACCTGTATCAGTTTTTACTGCAGCAATTCCATTAACAGAAACCCCATGAGATTTGATCGTCTGTTTAAAGTATTTCCAATGCTGAAGAGGTAAATTCTTTGAATCATTAGAACGATACAATAGGCTGTATTCAAAACTGACAGTATGTTGTTGGAATTACAATCTCCTTCCAAGTAGATCGCAGTTTTTATACACTTACGTCGGATCTGATCTGAAAAAGAATCAGAACAGACCCACACTGCCTTCGCTGATAGATTTAACTTATTATCTCGGAACCAAGGCCTCAACAGAAAAAAAATTGATTATTTTAATGATGAAGTCTGGTGTCAGATATAACGACATTTAACAAAGTCTAACGTGAAAAGTACATTTAGGTAACACACATGCGACAATTAAAGCAAAAGGAAAATTACGAAAATTATGGACATTTATCTGAAAAAAGAAAGAAAAGAAAACAAATAAAAAATAGGTAACTTCAGGGAGCGATAATATGAGGGAATAAACAATACATTTAAATTTAGGTAATTTAATATCAAATCTGCGAAATTCAACCGGCTATTACAATGCAACAATTAATAGAATTTTGTTACATTGACACCAACGCTGGACGAGCTGTAATTTATCACAAAAGTCCTTAATTAGAAGCGAGGAAATTGTTTTTTTTATGTTGGTGCAACCTTTAATTAACATACTGAAAAGCAATTAGACTAGTTCTGGCTGGTTTTAAACCTCCTTAGACAAATCTGATAGTGCGGCGCACAAACACTCGTGAAATATAAAAGATAGTTCAAACGTTTTTTATATATATATAAATAGAGGCAAGTCTCATCTGTTCTGTCAAACGCCTACGTTATTGACATTATGAGTTTGAACTTTTAACTTCTATATACTTAATTGAAAGCAAATGACAAAGGGTAAAGTATATACTATATAAATGAACGCTGGAAATCGAGATAAAACACTATCAAAAGTCAACAATAATTCTACATGTTTTCTAAATATCTAGGGGATGAATACTATAATTGATTTCTTTGTCAACGTTTAATCTCTCTTGCGATGTTGGGATTTTATGGCAGAGATATTAAGGACAATTTTTTTCCTAGAAAATGCATTGTGTCTTACAATCATCTTAATAGTCATTCTATTGATAGTGCATAAACACGACGTCACTTCATACATACTCATTAAATCAGACGTGTGAAATAAAAATATTTATATATTATTCTCTCCACTGAGTCCTTATACTGTCAAACGTTTTGACAATGATCTGACTTTTCACCCGTCTGTTGCAACAGACATTATTTAGTTTTGTTACAATTTACATCTATGAATAGCCAAGTGACCTTAGCTCATTTGCATTTATTGGATGTACCTTCAAATTAATGAAACCGTTGGTGTGAACCGTCGGGCTTATATTTAGCCGTTTGAATTATTGAAATTTTAAATATTTGTTGGAAGCATAGCCTGCATACATTAATTCCTATTGTTTCAGTATATTAAAACTTTATACTTAAAAAGAAGCTGACAGAACACCCCCCCCCCTTCCCCGCCCACAAAAAAAGAAAGAAAAAAAAACATTGATTTGGTTACAACAATATCGATTTGGTTCTAGTCTGTTGACGTAAATAAATATGTTGAATTAAGCATATTCCGTGAATTTAAATACCGGTACCTGTATCTGTAAGTTTAGAGTGTCTAGAAACAAACGCGTTGAGAAGAAAGGGGCATGATTGCGAGGAAAAGATAGTTTAGGATATTACGTGAGTAAGTTTATTGAGAAAGTTCGGAAGTGTACCACATTTGACAAATTCTGTGTTTAGAAATCAGCAAAGACTTTCAATATTTTGACTGTTGTTGAATAAATATGAACTGTAATATTTAGCTGTTCCTGACACTACACCACTATGTTTTACCAAATTTGATTCATTTTGAGGACAACACATAAAACATAAAATGAGGGACCTTCAAAAATAGTTATAAAATACAAATTAACGAAACTCCTGTTGATAAAGCCTTAAGTTTCCATAAATTATTAATAGACAACCGATAAACTGATAAACTGTACAAACACATCCCATTGGTTTACTTTTTCAGGTACCATATTCTAAGTTCAAGTTAATTGCTATAAAGACACACCAGTCCAAGTTAATTGCTATAAAAACACACACCAACGATATATCAGTTTACCAATATTAAATATGACATTAGAATAAAGCGATTTGTGTATGAAAGCCTGGTGAATGATAAAAATGAAATGTAATTACTACTCTTTTACCTTTTTGTATTAGAACGTTATTTGATTCCTATAAGGGAAATATTAAAATATTAATTGGTTTGTAATAAATATAATCATTTATTCATTCTTTGTTAATTCTTAAGAGAAAATGCTTGATCACATACCAGTTCTCTTACTCCTCACTTAAGATTTATAGATTTGATTATGGAAAAAGTCTTGAAACCTTTACTCAACAGAAACTTATTTAAAACGTTTTTGTCACATTCAAGATCTATGGATTTTGTGTTTTAAACTAGAAAGAACGTTATGCAGCATGACATACATTGAAAATCATTTAAATATTAGTTAACTTTTGTCCATAGAACATTATTCTGTGTGAATCTGTGGCAGTATGCCGATTGTATATTTAGAATTTATCTTCAGTATCCTTAAAATGCCTCTGTTCTTTATCCTGAGTGAACAGGTCAAACGATTTGAGAGTTGTCTTGCATTCTAAAAGCGCATTTTACTTGGTATTTGATTTCTTTGTGTAATGTATACATAACGAAAATACTGCAGTGTTATGCTAGTACTGCCACGCTTATAGTGACATTATGTTGATATTGTTAATTCGGGTAGATTACAACGCAACTGGTACCATGTTTATACTGCAATACCACTAATATTACATTGCTGTATCACTGATATTGCCAGGCGAGTATTTAAATTAAGGTAAATTAACATCCTTCTAATACCTGGTCCAGTAAATCACCAAGATTACCACACAAATGGTAACACGCATTAATGCTGTTCTCTTATTATTGTCAAGCATGTATTGTAATATGCCGAATATTGCCACACTAGTATTACCACGATTTAACTGACAATGGGTTAGTATCAATAAATCGCCGAAATTACCACGAATATATTGCTACATCGCTAATATTTCAATATCCCACTAGTTTTAGGTTTGATTTCTTCACTTTTGTCTGGGAACTCTTCTCTCATAAATCAGACCTAATGTCGAATTGTCTGTTCCCAGACTAGTTATTTTCACATAAACACAGCCAACTAGTGTCAGAAGGGATTTATTAAAAATTGTCAAGCAAGAAAAACCTATCAAATGAAAGAATGAGCTTTTCTGTTCTCGAAGAACTGACCTAAGTTTTATTGATACAAATGTAGTGTCTACGTGAAGACATATCGGAAATTATAGATGCTGTCAATATTGTTAATATATATTTGTTTTTTAAAAAATTCATGCCCATACAGTTAAGAATTTCCAATCTCAGACCCAATCAGTTGTAACCAAATATGAATATTAGTATGTCTAGACTTAGTGTAAAAGCTATTATTTAACTGAAATATTCTGTAATGTTTGATGATTTGCTCACCTTTTTACGGAAAACAGATGTACTGCAGGGCACACACATTATCTAATAGATGGATTCAGGAACATTAAGAATTTCCCACGTGGCATTGCCAGACTGCTTGATAAAATATTATTTCACTAAGACCTTGAAAATGCAGTGCGCTATAAGTTTCTTTTGATTCGGCCACTGAGTAAAATTTATCCCCAACATCTTTTATTAAAGTAGTTCTTTTTGTTATATTATATTATTCAAAAGATAAAAGTCAACAGTACAAGGCTGTTCTTTTCTATTTTAACAGCAAAGCAGTCTCCCTATAATTCTAATAGTAAAAATATTTCCTGTGGAACTTTAAGAAATTTCATAAAGTAAATCAGCAGTTAGTGACAATATGCATTTTACAACTGTTGATTTCAACGCCGGCATTGTGTTTTGTTGAACATTTGTTATGTATATTGTATTTCTATTAATGCATCTAATAATTGTTGATTTCAACAGCAGCATTGTGTTTTGCTGAATATGTTATATGGACATTGCGTTGTAATTTATGCATAGAATCTGTGTTGTTTCACGCTAGCATTGTCGAATGTGTATTATGTATATTCTGTTGCAATTTCAGAGTTCAGAGCTCTGTAGAAAATTGTTTAAGTCTAAAAAAAATGACATTATTTCACTCTGCGAAATGAAATCTCTATTCTTGTTGTTTGTTACCAACATCTCTATCCAATTATCAAACAAGAATAAAAAAAAAAAAACCATTAATGCCATGTTTCGTGAAAAAAGCGTGACTTCAATTTCATTATTTTGCCACAAGTACAAACTCCCAGGTAACAAGTTATATTGGAAAACAGAAAATCCCAGATGCGAAACATGCGAAAAGGTTATCCCTAAAAGAAATAAAATAATAGACCCTGTACAGTTTCAGACGCATAACAACTAGACTTCGATTAATAAGTTAGGCTAAACGAGTATTTTATAAATCAGTTTGAAAATATCAGAGTTCACATTTTGTAATAAATTACTTCAATTCTTGAAAGAAATACAAAATAGAGAATAGTAAGTGTAAAAGTTTACCTCACAGTTAATCAATAACTTTAAAGTGAATTAAATGTTTTATTTATGATTCTGTTGTACGTCCTAAACCTGTCCTTAATACAGATATGTGTGGTAACCTCGAACTTGAAGGAGCAATTCATTCACTACTGTACCAATTTGTATTCATTAAAAAATATTTAAATTTACATGATTTTAAAGAAAATAGAATACACTAGATTCTAGGATATGTCGTCACATTAATGATTTAAAATAAACCTAAAATAGAGTTAAGATTTGACAATAACCTTATATTACTTTAATGCTTCTTTCAAATCTAACTTCTATGCATGTATGAGACTGCTGGTTCCATAAGATTTTTATTTATTTATTTTTGTTTTGAAAAAGCAAAATGGCAAAAAGCAAATGACTTTATATACTAATTTGAAATTATTACGTTTTATGTTGATCCTAAATTTATTTATGAGAGAAGAAGCTCATGTCTAAATCAATGGTATAGGTTATCATGAATCAGAACAAACAGAATGTAATGATAATTGTGTTATAGTGATATAAAGATACATAAAATATTAATCGTTTCCCAAGAGACATGATTTCATTTGTATTGTATTGTTCATTTGTATTGTATTGTTGATTGTCGATATTGAATTTAGTGCATGGTAGGATGATCATGATTTCAAAGGTAAGGGCAACTGGCAGCTGGAAAAAAAGAATATAGTCGTAAAATCAATTATGTACCTTTTTACTCATAACACGTTTTTCTTTGCATGCAGTTAAATCGGATTATTGCCTTTATGCCTTTGTGCTCTTTGTATCAATTTCCAACGTGTATTCTTACTAACAATAATTACAATATTTTATCATTATTGCGAAGTGACTGAAAGGTTTATTACTATAAATTACAGTATCAAAAATGTTTATGCCGCCCAGCTTTTATAAAAAAATCCTCACGCACTCAAATTGTGATAAAAGGAATATTAATGATTCATGCATGTCCTGTTTGGAGTTATTAGACAAAACAGGGTAAGCTCTTATCTTCATGACGTCATACCTGAGCAAAAATGTCGATCATTCTACATAATGACAAGCAGATATAGTTTATGGATCGAATGATTGTCTTTCTCCGGAATTTTCAAAGCGTTATTAGGAAAACGTTTCCCATAAAGATGTAAACACAACCCACGCGAACAATCTGGCACGCAACAAGACCTTTAAATCTGTGCACTACTGTACCAAAAAATAGAAAGAGCTTTTTGTATGAAGATTATATTATTATTAAAGGTATAAATTTGAAAAATTATTAACACCGCAAGTAACAACATGAAACGATTCAAAGGACACGAAATGCACACTTTTAAACTTCTGTTTACCCATAGTGATTTTGAATTAATAGAAGTAGAATGACTAAACACCATACCTAAATTTCCCCCAAGATGCTAAAATCATTCTATTTATGTTTGAATGACTTTCTTTAAACGATTTTGTAGAATGAATTGTCATGGCCTGTTCTTTTACATTCAAGTACAACACATTCTATATGTTGCATGATCTTATTAAATAGAATTTACAGTATTATGACACAAAATCAGTTGATACCGAATTTTTTCTGATGTTTTTTTGTTTGTTTTTTGTTTGTTTAATTACAAGAAATGTGTTGAAATAACTTTGCATAAAAGTGTAATTAAGATTTGCTTTCTTTAATACAATCTGTTTCTGTATATAAACTTTTTGTTCTCTAAACATGTTGACATTTTTTAAGAAAGAACTGCACAAAGCACAAGAAATGACTATGAATATTAATCGTTGACTATGATGCTTGCGATTTAACAATAGGTTAGTATCTAGATTAAATATGTTGCATGGTGTATTTTTACAACTTTTACTCTGCTATAGTTTATGGCCGTTAACTCGTTTGAGAGAATTGCGTTACAAAATAAGAAAACAAAGAAAAAAACGAATCATGTTTATGAATAAGTAATAGGCCAACGAAAATTAAATTACAGCACATTTGCTCTTAATTATGTAAGATATTCTGATCATGGCTTACCCAATTTCCTGTAAACATCATTAGGAAGGCAAACTATATTTTTTACCATCTTATCTTTGATGATTTAAGTCTTTCCCTCTGGAACTGCGGTTCCTTCATTAACAAGACAAAGAGCTTGGGGTAAGAACATGAGGCTGAGTAAATAATTTACTTCCGTGTGGTCTTTTTCTTCTTTTGGAAATAATGAGAAACCACTTATTATTATCTTATTAAATACTTTCTGTAATGAATCTTCTGCCACATTTTTTTGCATTTGCATCCTTGGTGCATCTAGTGAACTGGACAAAGCACGTCTTTTTAATATTTTCAACTTTTATTAGTAACAGGAAATGCTGATCAATCATTTGGTGCATTCAATTCTTTCTGAATGTTTAACTCATATTTATTAGAAAAGAAAAGAGCGCCCCTCTATTTATTTGAAATCGTTTCTAGACACTTTAGTGTCGAATGGAAGTGTTTCGTTATAAAGTCCCTGCAAATCTTGAAGATAAACAGTTGCTTTTCAATATGCTAAAGCTTTCAGATATCTTATGAGTTTCTTTTCCAGTCGTCTATCTCCTTATGTCTGTTCTACACATGAGTCCTGCCAAAAATCATGTTGAAACTCGCACAATTCTTATTTCATTTGTTGGTATTATGATCAGCCATTCGTTTCGACCGTCTACAAATCCTAATAAAGATGGTCTTTTTTCCGCTGCTTTACCTAAGACACAGTAAACCCGAGACATAAGCCAGTGTTTGAACCATATCGTATATCTATTTCCACACTTTAACTGATACCATACCTTGTGTCAAAGAGATTAATGAAAAAAGTACTGAAGTGTCAGAATCCTTTCTGTAAAAACAACTGATACCCAGATCTCAAGAGTTTGGCTGAAAACAATATCTTTGCGAATGAATGAATGTAGAATTGGCTCTGGGCAAGTAATTTTAAAATTAATGCACAAACGCCCAATGTGCAGCATACTAACGGGTCAAATCATAGCAAATAAAGAGATCAATGTCAACTAGTAAGCTTTGCTGAAACGGTTTTGACAGACACTAGAATATAGGTACAGATACCCGAATTCAAATAATGTTTCCGAGAAAAGTTACACTGAGATTATATAGAAAGCTAAATTTTTTACACTGCAGAAAACTGAACATTAACCTTTTTTGATTAGTTACTGTGCAGGTTGACTTGACAGTTCATAAAATGAGTTTGTCTAAACGAAACAGATCATACGTCCGACTACGGAGAAGAATTCTATAAGACATTGTCTTCCATTGTACATAATTGTACATAATCCTTTTCTTGGAATATATATTGTTGATATGTGTGTATCATCATATATGTTAATGGGTTAGGGTTTTGAAGGCCTTTGTAGAACATAATTGTTAATATTCTGGAAATAAATACGTTTAAACTTAACGATTGACTAAGGTCAGATGGCCAGTCATTTGAAAACTGCTCTCCGATACTAAGAAATGCAAATGTCCTCTTTCACATGAAACGGCCAATTGCAGAAAACTGTTTCAGACCCTTCGGTCAAAAAAAAATAAATATTCACAGACACAACAATTCAGGAGCGTAAACAGTATATTGGCTTTGACGTACAATCATATTATTGCTGCATTACGACTCTCAACCATGCCCCTATACTTTATTTTAATTGGACTTGTCAGATTCAATCACGAAGGACCAAAGCAGAATGTCTATCTTGTTACATCTAAAACAATAAAAATGTTTTATTTATACATTGACTAAAGGTTTACGGTGCTTAGCTTTCGTTGATATCGCTATTTAAAGATTTAAAAAAAACAACAGATTTGCCTAGATTATGTAGTGTACAGAAAGGATTAATGAAGCTAAGTTCCAATCATTTATATTGAAAACGTTTCATTGAGAACATTCCATTTGATTCCGACAAGCGGCAATAATATAAATCCCCGAGACGTGCATTCGAATAAAATCGAGGAATTATACCTTATAACCATGCTTTGTAATCAATCTCATTTCCTCCCTCTATATTTATTTTCATCATTTTAGTCACATTCATTTGAATTGTAGAATTAATCAGCGGGAGAACATGATAGGAACCAAAACCAAACAATTATTGTTCACTAGTTCACGCAATTAACATTTCCTTTAATAGGCAGGACATGTGACATTCAACATACGTATTTACTGTAACGAAAGAGGAAGATATACATACTTATTTCTTTGAAATAGATATTATTTCGAAGCTTCAATTTTAAGTACATTTGACGACAATGACATAAATTATGTCCGATAATATTAAGCCTATGTGATCCATTTTGGAGATACCCTTAAAGAACTAAACAAGTTCGTATGCTCATTTTATCATTAAGTGAATTAACATTGCGACCATGGCAAGCTTAACATAACTCCTGTACTGATAGGTTAATCAGCCGTCAGTCCTCATTACAGAACGGCAGTTACAGTAGCCTAAACTCGCACTGTAATAGATTAAATTTTATTATTTCAATAACAGACTATGTTTTTTTAAAGATATATCTATCATATAACATATTATCAGACAAAACCCCTTTACTTATTCTGAAAACAATACACAGATTTAATGTGTGCGAAATGTTATACCTTTCTTTACTGGGAAAACTCTCTCATATATAGTGTAGATTATAACAGATATAAAAATGTCTACCGACTTTTTCCTATTTTTGTAGTGCACTTATAAAGTTTCGCTTCCAAATATGGCAAGTCTCACACCCAGTATCGTATTAATTTTCCTGTAGACAAATACTGTAACAGTAAACACTGCTCAACCTGAAAAAGGCCATCCAACAAAACAATATAAAGACAAATTTACTCGTTGGTTTTTATTTATTTACTTATTTTTATTTATTTTTTTTGACTGACATAATTTATTCAATATCATTCAAATTAAGGGAGTACTCTTAAAGTCTACGGTACGTCTCTGTACAGACATCTCAGTGAAAAAAAATATAAGAAAAAATTTCTGACAAGACACTCCTTAGCGACTGTGACATTTTTTTCGAATCATTCCTATTTAAAACAAAAGAAGCGATAATGAAACGACAAAATCAATTTGGCTTTTTGTAAATCTGATTTATTGATGCCGCTGTGTATTGTCAATATTGTACGTCTTTGTAATGCCAGTTCTCATCTTGCAAATGCCCTATTGAGCATTGTATAATGAAGATGAAGCAGCAGTCAAAGTGGACAATAACTCGGTGATTAATTGCTTGTGGTGCCCACAAACTTAACTGAGATCATATTTTACTATCTTTGGGAAATGTTAACGTGTAATCAATTTTCTCCGAAACAGATCTTGAGAAGTTTAACAAATGCCAGGTGGAAATGTTTTATAAAACACAAGAAAAGCATCATGAAATTGTAATATATTTTAAAACCATCATGGTTATTTTGTGGTTATGAAATAATATGTTCTTAAATGTTATTTGTATACGACCAGTCATTCCTCAAAAATGAAACAGGTTCTCAGGCTTGTACTGAAGACGCAACATTATATCTCATAACTAGAAATGGGTTTTTGATTGAACAAAAACATATGTCTCCCCCCAGCCAGTTGCTGCAGGCAGTACTGAGTCAGACGATTGTAAAATTTGACAATTAACCTCCAAGTGTGACCTTGACCTTGAGACACCACACCCGCAAAGTGGTTTCTGCATGTCGCCTTGATGAGGTGAACATCTGACCCAAGTTTCATAAAAATCCTTCAAGGGCTTTTGAAGATACAGAGTGGACAAGATTTTGTGGCAATTGACATTTAACCTCCAAGTGTGACCTTGACTTTGAGACACCACACCCGCAAGGTGGGTTCTGCACGTCGCCTTGATGAGGTGAACATCTGACCCAAGTTTCATAGAAATCCTTCAAGGGCTTTGGAAGATACAGAGCGGACACGATTTTGTGGCATTTGACATTAAACCTCCAAGTGTGACCTTGACCTTGAGACACCACACCCACAAAGTGGGTTCTGCACGCCGCCTTGATGAGGTGAACATCTGACCCAAGTTTCATAAAAATCTTTTAAGGGCTTTGGAAGATACAGAGCGGACACGATTTTGTGACGGACAGACGGACGGACGGACGGGACAACCAGGGGAAAAACAATATGTCTCCCCCATTTTTGGGGGGAGACATAATAATGTCGAGTAAATGGAGCATGAAGTGGTATTTTCTTTTTTCACAAATGACCTTAACCATAATATAACTTATTACCCTTTGTACACGATGAGCTATCATCAATTCATCAGAAATTTCTAGACGCCCTTTAATCATTTTTTTATTAACTATCACAGTTTTTTTTTTCATATTAACTTCTTGCTTTACACTGTGATAAACTATGTATTTATATACTATTATAGTTACAAAGCATTTTTTTAACAAAACATATGTCATAAAACACTTTTTATTGACCAAAATGCCTTTTTTTTCAGAGACTGGTGTAATGAAAGTGTTGTCAAAAAACCGCCCTTTTAAGAGTTAAAAACATAGCAAATGTTATTTATGTACTTTGTTCCTGATGTGAACTTCGGAACTAAAAGCAAAGAACATAATAATATCAATGGATGAGAATAATTCAATATGGAAAAACAGTTGGATTTAAATTCACCCCTTGTAAACGATCTGAAGGAATTAATTTTGCATTTTGTATTGTTTCACATATTGATTTAGTAGTTCAATTTTCCCTGCAACTGCATAGAAATTGTGATAAATGAAAAGCTTTCCGTTGAGAAGTAGCCTTGATGTTAAGTGGATTATTTTCAAAGCAATAATTTATGGACAAAATTTACTACAAGAATTCTTCGTTTTAGAATCTGCGGTTTTAATACGTTGAAAAAGAAATGAGACAAACTATCTTTTCTAAGGGACTTTAAAAGCTGTTTGTTACAACTAGTTTGCGCCAGGCTATGGTGGAGCCTAATAGAAAACTTAATAAAATAAACATAATAATTACCAATCAGCCTCCTATTAAACATTTTTACTTCTGTTGTAGACGATGAATGTGCAAGTCTAAATAAATGATAGGTTCGGTTCTCTTCTGTTCTGACTTTATAAAATTAATCTGGATACGATACTCATATCGTGATAGAAAATCTGAAAAAATGCATTCCGTTCTGTTTCAGTTTTAGAATACAACGAGAAGGTCACAAAATCAATTTGTTTCTTTGTAATCTTGTTTGATCATTGTCACGCTATGCGTGATATTGTTATGTGCCTTTTTTAGACAGCTATGTGATTTCAAGATTGATATTTAGAATACGGTATATTAGAAAAAGGGATTAGATGTCTCTATTGAAGTGCCCTTATGCTGTCTAATAGTAATTCAAGTTGGTTATAATGTACACAGGTACATACGGGATTAAGCTAACTGCATACACTTCTCCACCTTACATGCAGACGTCAAAGCTTTTCAGTGATAATCTTCGAGTTCAGGTTTAATTATTTCTGTTATAATTATTTAATCAGCTTAAACATTCTTTTGAAAAGCAGAATTTTCCGTTTTTTTTGTCACTTGTTTAAAAAACAAAAACAAAAATCTAATTTTAAGTCATGTCATTTAATTGACTAATATATATAGGTCGGCTCGGAGAAATTTTGCAAAAAAGTACTTCATCCAGAGCAGATAAAGACATCTTTTTCTCGGAGACAGATAATTATAAGGAATCTGATGTCAGTAAAACATTGCCTTTGACAACCTCATACAAGTAGTAAAAACTAGCAGACATGAACGAATATTTTTTACTGAAACTTGTTCAAACTTTAAGGAAAAAAATACGGTAGCTTGTTAGCAGAATTATTATTCTAAATATCAAACACGTATTTATCTTTTCAGACTTTGACATTACTTTAAATTTTAATGAAGATTGAAATATTTGCGTGTCTAAGTGCAACACATAAATCCAATTAAGATCATGTTGAACCAGTTCAAACTCATTTAATGACAATTATTTCGTGTTATCTTTTTATAAGAGTGAAGGGATCGTGACATAAATAAATGACCATCAACACGCGAACGTTCCATGAAAGAAGAGCTTTACACTTCCGGTAGCCCTTTGGCAGTATCGTTACTCCTTGTTATCTTTATTGCTCACCCTTTTTTATCAAAGTTGTTATCGCCTTTTGCAAGTACAAAACACGCATGGTATTCGCATCCCAAAGTCATTTTTCTCACCTATAAATTTTATAATGAATACAGATTGTACAATCTCATACAAATTAATTAACTTTTTAGAAACTGGCCTAACAAGTTGAATATTAGCTAATAGTTGCATGGCGAAAACAAAAGCCACAACATATGACCATTATAAGTTTCGAATGGCCGTAAAAATATGAAAACAACAAGAGCTTACAAAAGGGCTTTTAGGGCTGAGCGACTTTAGTTGTACTGTTTCCAGACATTTTTAAGAATTCTATATTGAGGCACGACATCTATCATTTTTATAAGGTGAAAATAAGTTAGGAAAGAAAAGGTCGTCAGAGGACTGTGCTCAGGATATGAAACAGTCCGTGCTTCCTCTTAAAACACAAAAAGGTGCAAGAGACATAGATATAAAATATGTTTGCACATTTCCCGAAGATGAATACAGCAAGTTTGTATGCATGCAACTTCTGTTGATGCTTCTAATGACCAAACTATGATTTCTGTCATTGCTTTTCCTAAACAAGCGGCTGTGTGTATGACTGCTTGCGTGCAGGACTACAAAACACTTTGTTGCTTTTCATTACAAATGTCTGTCTGTGACTTTGTATACGTGGATGGAGTGCCAAACGCCATGCATTCGTAAGACAAGAGTCCATTTTGACAGGCTAGATAGATGTGGATGTATGGTGCCAATTCAATATTCTGTCGTATAATGGTTCATAAAGGAGCATGAAATAAGGTATTTTATAACAGTTCAACGTTATGCTGGACGCACTTGGTCGAAAGCGTGGGATACAATCCAGGCAAATTAATTAAAATCTTTGATGTATTTAAGAAATAAGGACAAAGTTTGAAATAAACGTGTTTAGAAATGATCAAAGCATTTAGCGCTTCAAAGCGTTTTATTGTTCTGCAGAAGAGAGGTTAAAAAGATTTTTCCCTCGAGAACTTTTGATGTAGATTGAAATGAAATGTCTCTATGGCAACAGTTTATATTTTCTACATGTTCAATTGTTCTTATATTTTCCAGGAAAATATTGTGCAGGTAATTTTCATTCGTTTAAGCTGACTGATTTTCAAAAACGTATCCAAGAAAATGTTAATACTTAATGTTTTATTTTAAAGTAGATATTATGGGCGTGCACATTTTGTCAGAGTCACATTGAAATGTTCCATTCATTCTGCAGCTCACAGCTTGTACAGTAGGTCTTTTTATTGATACATTTTGTATTCAACATATTCAAACTATATTCTACAGCAAAACAAAATGTTGCTAATATTTATTAAGCACATAAGACAAACTACGTACTTTACTTGTACATAAAAAAGTGAACTTTTCTAGAACAAACAACAACAACAACAAAATGACTGTGAGTTCTGTGTTAATAGCGCACATTTAACGTTTTAACAGTGAAATGTAATGTTGCAATTAATTAAGATTTTGCGACCATTTTCCTTTTCCTAATATGCCTGCAAAGAAATATAATATGGCCTAACATCTGTTTTTGCATACAAGGAACTATTATATTAGCTAAAAACTATTTTAACTTTTAAATGAATATACAAATGTAAAAAGTAGCCCTCAAAAAATCAAGTAATCAAATTCTCAACAACAATAATTGAAATAAAAACACTACACTGAGACGTGTCTGGCTGGGTTTGCATTTGGCGTTTATGTAAAACAGCCGCAGCATTCCACCAAAGTTACTGTTCTGATTTCATATACACTCAAAGAAATTGAGGATTGAGGATTGAAATTTAACAATGAAAAAACGACTTCAGGATCAATAAATTCTTTAGCCATTGCAACAGAACGTTTCGAAATTATTCAGCATCTGAAGTTAAACGATTCGAAATTAGTTTCACTTAGTAACCCTAATTTATTGTTACCAAAGTGAATGATCTGTTGTGTATCTCTGCGATAATGACGACTCATTTCAACAGCATACCCACGAGTATCGTATAATTAAGACAGATTCTGTATCAGAGAGAAAAGGTGATTGATATGTAGATAAGAAGCAAAGATCATGACGTATCGCAAGAGGTCATAAGGTGTCTCGGGAAATATACTGACGTAAAACAAAATATATTAAATATCTGTTAAAAGGTTGTAGTGTCTTAACTTTACGGAATACTGTTAAAACTCACACAGCTAGTGCACACTTACAATAAACAGGTATACGATTGTTTTGTGTTGACTTAGATTCATTTGGGCGTTCTGATATTTTGCTTATCATTTAATGAAGATAAACATTAAACATTTGTTGATCTTCTGTTATTCTTTTATCTGCCTTTAAAACACGTATTCCTATTTTTGTCACATATTTTTGTAGTAATTACATTATCTATCAGGCTGTCGTCTTTGCTTGAAGGATCTCAGAATGTTACAGGCGCGTTTGATCAGTATACCCGACATCTTTATGATTTGAGTAAATGTTTCTTATATATTAACTGATTCAACATTTTGATGGTTTGTGAGAATAAAGAGTCGCTTATGGTAAACACGTCAGTTTAGATGTTGTTAGGCATTACAAATGACTTCTTTTTCTCTCGAGGGACATTGTCTGTTTTTTTTATCAAAGTATGGTTCACTTAGTTTCAAATTGTAGACTTAGGCATCTAAAAGTACAGACACCGCTCCAGAATTCTTTGTCACTTATTTGGTTTCTCTTCTTAAATAATTGACCCTACGTTATTCTAAAAAAAATATCAGTATAAAAAGTTTTGAAACAGAGCCCTTTCACAAAAAGAAAAAACAAAAAACAAAAAAACATAAAATACAAAGGATATGTTGTTAGTCTTATCAAGTATCGTAAAAGATTTCTTTCTTTCAGTTTTTTCTTCCCATAACTGTTATGAAGAAAAATAGAAAAATCTATGTTTGGGTCTTTTGTATTAAACGTTTGAAGTCTTTTCTGTCTTTTAAATTTAGGAAGCAGGTTCTTTGTGTTCCTGTCAGTAAGACGTACACAATTCTGCTTTATTAAAATGTTGGAAGTTTGAAACGGTTTTGAACTTTTAATTTGGAGAGATAGTAACAGCTATGATACAAAGAAATTTCGATATCAAAGTTAACAGTATGAAAACAAAAACAAATTAGAAGAAAAATGTCCGAAACACTTAACAATGGTTCAGTAACATCTTTCTGGACTGGTTAAAAGTTACATTAGTTATTAAAGTGTCCTGTATCAATCCAATTTGCAGTCCAAGAAACTGTTTTTTTATGGAATAAAACAGTACACAAAATTAATTCATGATTACTTTTATAGGTCAACTGACCGGCAATGACTAAAGCAAATCTTGATGTTTGTTTTCGTTAAACGACTTTAAAAGGTTCTTAAAATCATTACTTTATGTTATTTCTATGTAATTGCAAAGCCAAAGCTTTCAAGCGTAATATGAAGCTAACGTGTCATATAACACATGGTTTTCCTCAGCAAGTAATGATGCCGTTTCTCCGAGACACACAAAATACAACAACTTTTTTTTTTGTCTTCTACAAGGTTTCAAAACGAGTTTGAAATAAGAAACTTGCTCATGTTTTATTCTACATTTATGTAGCAAAGTGGAAACGGAGAAAATAAATAACAGTGGACTAAAAGAGAATAGAATGTCATGGCATCTGAGAGAGTTTTGAATCTCATACTCTAATTTCAGAATAAAAAGTCTGACTTTTTAACCAAGCACGCACGCATACTCGCACTTACACACACACACACACACACACACACGCACACACACACACACGTGTGCGTGCTCTCGATGGACGGCTTTGGTAAAACGAAAAACAGTGATTTTTGATATGCCGATTTATATAATATATATTGGTGTTCTCAGTGGATAGGGAGTTACTGTAAAAGTCTTGTGTTAATGTCATTTTGTCTATATTCCCAAAGCTATCATAAAGTAAAAGACAAACCGGTATTCAGAGCAGAAAGAATTCAAATGATAAATTGTATAGTATGTCTACCTACATGTGTTATAACATATATTATTGCCCCCTGAGAAGTTTTGAATGCCGTTGCTTGGTTCTTTTGGTATAATAAGACTGTTGGTTAATTGACAACTCGTATTATCGAATTTGCCAAGATCTTAAGATTATAAATTCTCAACTTATGATTCAAGTTAGCACAAATTCGCAAAATAATGATGTTGTGAATCATTCAAGTCACATTTGATGTTCCGGACTGCATTCTGACGACGCGTTCCTTTCCCACCCTCTGTGTAAAATAAGTGTTTACTTTCTCTTCATAATGTTCATAATTTCATCTTGAATTCTCACTGTAATGAGGTATTTTAAACCCTTTTTTCAACTGTATTCTAATTGCCACAAATATCTGGACAATGTTTGATCGTTTGATAATTGAGAACATTTTTATTCTGTAGCAGATTATTGATTGCACATTGGTTATTGTTATCACCGAAACAAATCATTCTGTTTTACATTTTCTGTTAACGAGAGTTTACAGGAAAATCCTTACAATGCAATAAGAGCTGATGAGAACGAAATCATCTGTTAAAACATGATGTTTGTATAACACTTAATTGCAAGAACATTGTAGAGAGAAGTATAGAAAATTTGACATTATCATTAGCAGTACAAAGAAGTAACAGTGAACTACAACTTATCGTAGAAGTATTTAAGATGACAAAGGCCTTTGCAAAAGAAACAATCTCACAGTAAGGGCTTGTATCTTCTATTGTCAGTATGAAATACTTTGTTAATGGCTGATTAAGTGTCTTAAGCAGCTGGAGCGGATCAGTGGTGCAATGGTAACGAGCTGGACTAGTAACTCAGTGGTCCTGAGATCGATCACCCGCTCCTCAACTAATATTACTTATTGTCTTTCGGATGAGACGTTATACACTGAGTATGAAAAAGAACCAGGCGTGTCTAAAATGGGATGCTTTCTGTATCTTGCACTATTCCCCACAACATGAAATGTAAAAAAAATCTCTGCAGGGGTCGTCGGTCATATGGGCAACCGGTACCGATGATAAATAAACTCAAATAGATAGAGATCTAAAGCAGCTAATATTTACATGCATCGTCCCTGACTTGATAACTTCGGAATTTTTCTCCATTAAAAGATAAGAAAGATAGAGGAACAACAGATCTTCTCAGATAATTCTTCTGTTTTCGTGCTGCAGATCATTCTGCTAATTAAAGGTACTGATATTTATCAAAGTTATTCTCTGAATGACACTGACGAGGTGCATTACATTTCATTTACAAGGAATTCCTTTAGACATCGACGGCTTATAACGAGATAACATGCGAACGGATTTAT
Source organism: Cyclina sinensis (assembly GCA_012932295.1). Classification (NCBI taxonomy): domain Eukaryota; kingdom Metazoa; phylum Mollusca; class Bivalvia; order Venerida; family Veneridae; genus Cyclina; species Cyclina sinensis. The sequence continues at coordinate 23,200,166 of JAAONU010000015.1, forward strand.
AATTCTTCACTAGTAGTGTGTGGAATGTTATCAAATCTGGTAATATATGGCACATTAAGAAGACAGTAATCACTACCGAAATATTTGCTTTAAAAATTTATGTATTTGTTTCACTTCGAATCTGATCAGAATAAACGGCAAGTTAAACGATCTTATAATAGTATAATAGTAAGCTATGCAGCCATGGTGCTAAAACATAATTATTAATCATTATATCTACAGACGAAATTTCTGAATACAAATTTGGCGGCTTTTGTTTATTTTGAAGCACCTGGCGTTGCAACCTGTACACTAAAAGTCACCTATAAATATGTCGTGCTAGATTTTTTTAATTTTTGTTATAGAATTCATGTATAAAGTTTACAATGCTATGAACATTCTGGAAATGGAAATGTCTGAAGCAATCCGAACTCCGTTTTTTTTGCCAAATATCTTCCAGTAATATTGTGAGATACCTCTCTAACAGTTAATTGACGATAAATTGTGATGTCATAGGTCGCAATGTGATGTAAAATAGCGTTGTTTCCTATCATTTCTAACAAGAATAAAAATGCTATACAACGTGGTAACATGCGATAAATCTCTAGCTTTATCAGAGGCATAATACTGATACTGTTTTGTCAGGTTTGTAGTTTCTAGTTAAATGTGGTTGTTTTTATCTTTTAGCCTCTTATCATCTGAAAAAAACAACCCATAGAAAAGATCACCAATATGGTAAAAGGTCGGCGAAAGACAAAATAATGCATTTTAAAAATCACAGCAACTTTTTTCGTATAAACATTCTACAACGTTTTAGGACACTTTGAAATTCTGTCATCATCATCATATCAAAGCTGTTTGGGAAATTTATTGATTTACCTGAATAATTAATTTTTTATGCCATTTCTGACAGTATTCGTGAGTGAATGAATCGTTGATAAATAGCCATTTCTTGTGATAAGAAAGTTATATCTTGTCCACAAATTACTATAGCTTATCTTAGACGTATTCTTGTATTAAGAACTGTTGACGCTGTCGTGTCAAGAGGGCACTGTTACTATTTTATTTCTAATATTTGATAACAGGTCCAGTTGAAAATGACATTTAGGAGAAAACATTTAAATTCATTCCTTATTTGATGAAGCACTTACCACGGTATATTTATTAATTAATAATACTCTAAGGTTTATAGGCGACCAACATGAATGTTTATGTGAAAACATTAGCTCTGTTTGTTTTGTTTTGCATGTATATGAATGTATGTTAACACATCCCTTCCAATGATATACAAAAATAGTCAACTTGCATGCAATACAATTATTTTTAACATTCATGTATGCTTTGTAGTGGAAGGAAATGGTTGATCAGAATAGATTTATCAATGACGATCATTAATAACTGTAAGTTAAATAAATAAATAAATCAGTTCATTGCAAAGGTCGATTCGAAGAGCAAATGTTTCTGCCAAAACCAGCTAGTTTATAAATGGATCATACTTACTGCCATTTCTTTTTTAAGATAATTTAGAATAGTATTTTGTTTTTATAACAAATGTAACTAGCTAGCAGAGAACAAAATATGGCCATACTTTTAAAGCTTATCAAGTACAAATTATAATCCCACATACAACACAAATATATACAGTTAGGTATATCTTAAAAAAGCTAGTACGTTTGAATTAACCCTGAATTTTTTAAGAAGAATAAACATGGACTGATGTGCATCCTTAAATAACAAATAATAACCATTTTTTATAAAAATTTTCATAATGTTTCCATTGAGAAATACAAGTTTCTTTTAGTATGAACTAATATCTACACATAAGGTGTCTGAACAGACTAGGTAGCGTAACTATAAAATCACATAAACCATAAACAATAGAAAAAGAAATAAAGCAAAATGTTCATATCATGTGAAAAGACTTTGTATACGACAAACCGACATAAATCTTGTAAAGAAATAATCTTAATGACAACAATTATATGGTATCATTTTTGACAAGGTAACTTACAAACACATGGAAATACGTGATGGTGACATACGTTTTATACCATTGTAGTTGTGTTTTGGGGTTTAACGCCGATTTCAACATCTAGGTTATATCTCGGCGGTCAGTCCACCTAACAGGTTTTCTTGGATAACTAACCAGTAATTAAATATTTCTCCGCAAGTGACTGACTACCGTTCCCACATGATCTACTCTGAATCAGCGGTGAGAGACAAATGAACATTAGACACAATGGCTGAGATCAATTGTCACGGAGAAATTTTGTCTTGCTCAGGGGTCGAACCATCGACCCATGGATCACTAATCCAGTGCTCTAGCTGTTGAGCTAAGCGGGCGGGCTATACCATTGTAGCTGATACGAAGTGTCCTTTTATATGTAGCACATATTACCCTTTCCTTTTAAATCGCATTCAAAAATATATAAAATAATGTTTTTTAAGCCTAAGTTGTGAAGAAACCCTTGTCAAGTTTAGTTTCAAACACTTTGTCCAGCGATCATGTTAGCATTACGTCTCCTTGCTTAAAAACAGTACATTTTAATGAGTTTTGATTCAACACTATGGCTTAATGACATCCTAAGCATTATGCTGCTTTGCTTCTTCTGACTTAAAATCAATAGATATAAAATATATTATGATGGCAAGACACAATACTGTATGAACTACAGGGAGACTAACACCATATTCCGTTTAAAACTACAAATTCAGACAAATGGTATGTCATATTTGCACACAGGTTTCTGTAAATTATGCATTAGGGAAATTTGACAAATAATGGGAAAAGGTCGAACTATTTGCCATTTGGCATAACAATCTAGTAAGGTTTAACAGTAAGGTCTTTTTAAGCATGAAAATGGTTTCGGCAATCATCTAAAAAATCTACATGGTGTAGATTTGGAATAGGCTAGTATATGCGAAACAAGTAGATTTGTCTTAATCTAACTATTCGAAGATAACAAGACAGAAAGAAACCAAAACTCTTGTACAAAGATGCGCTGCTTTCTACACACGTCTGCTGAATAATCAGCAGAATCAAATTAAGGTCTGTGAATCAGACACAAGTTAACGTTTAGCTTAAGGAAGGATAGATAAATATTTCATGTTGTAACAGGAATCATTTATCTTGCTCAAAGCACGAAATAATCGAAAACAAAACTAAATTAAATATATATTTTAAAAGCAATTGCTTCCCCATAACAAAGCAAGCTAATACGAATGAAGATTGCCCGTGAATATCCAATGGTTTCGCTACGTGTTCTGCTTTTTATTGAAATCCAATCACAGGTTTTTTTTTATTGGAAAACAAAAAATGATAGGGTAACTAATGAATTAGAAATGGAAATCTATTATAAAACAAATATTAATTTGATCTTTTTTAGAATGTACTTTCGATTTTCAATAATACTGTGTTTGCTTCGGGACATTAAAAGCGTTAAAAAATCACTACGCGTATCATATTTTGTAAACAAAACACAGAATGATATCAATAGCACGAACATTCAAAATGTATCAATAACCGAATCCTAGACTCAAAAGCCGTTACTATCATTAACTTGAATTAGAATAAAATTGATTTCCAAATCACGATTGTTTAGCCTGTTAAAGTGGGAACTTTTAAATTACCAATTCCTAAGATTAAAAGTACATACAAGACTTAAAAGCCGTTTTATATTGAACTTGAATTGAAATGAAATTGATTTCCAAATCACGATTTGTTTTGCCTGTTGCAGTTGGAACTTCACCTTTTTGTGCGTACCTGGTGCAATAATATTGAATTTTGTGCTATGTTTCCTTATTATTCAAACATTTATGCCGCTATTTTAGTTTAAGTTCCATATATAGTTACAGTTCTGATAAGGTGCATCCATAAATGCCAAGTCAGATAAACTAAAATAGATACCAGATAACTGTTTCGACTAAACTGAGTGTAACCTATCTATTCTTGTCTAAATTGTGTCTGCTAGAAATGCTTCCATTGATGCACGTCAGTTCATTTATTATTTCCGTTTTAGGTTTATTATTTTCAGTTGGCGTAGTGTTGGGATTCATTTGAATCTTAGGATACTTAGATTCCATTAAAGACTTTTTGACAGCATTTGTTGTAGATACTATTATTACTACAGGTTAAAAGATTTTGTGAAATGATTTATCAGACAATATGAAATTTAAATGCCAAACAAGGTCAAAATGTTAGACGCAAGAAGCCAAGTCCTCTTCTTAAATTTCAATACTAAGTTTAATAAACTTTAATTTATCAAGTTAATTGAAGCGTTAACGGCTCACGGGAAAACTGTAAGGAACAGGGAAATAGTTGTGTTATTGTCTTTTTCGAAAACAAATTTAAACTATCGCGATTATTGTATAGTTTTTTGGTAACCTTAAGGGAAACAGATAAAAAGAGTTCTTATACTGTTTTTCCTATTATACAAGACCGCGCAAAGTTTCTCTAAAGCTTCCACTAGACACAAAATGATTCCGATAATCTTCCCAAGAATTTGATAAATTAGAAAATCAGAACTGACAGAAATATCAAAGATAATGGTATAATAGCATTTGGTTGTCTAGGGAAGATGATTCACATTTAGATAAGATAGAATGTGTCCTATATTGCAAATATTAATCAAGCCCACCCCCTGGCCTGAATTCAAAGATTAATGAAGATTTATTGAGAAACATACGACAGAAGCACTGTGCAAGTTTCAGAACCTGGTTAATGGTGTGTCAGAACAAGTGGCTGTTACTGTCATAGTGATTTTCTGTAAATATTTGTTTAAATCACTTAATTACACAGATGACTGCATTGCCATACATTCTGCTGATATTACGGTAACCGTCATAATTAATCAGCAAATAGATTCGGTTTTCTGTTTTGGTGAAATCCAATGGTGTATCTAGAACAAAAATGATTGATGTGTGTTAGTGGGTCAAATTCAGAAACAAATAATAGCAAGTCTACACCAAAACATGGTCGGATAACATCAATAGAAACAAAACATCCAATGACAAGATATTTCAGAAAAAAGAAAATGATATCTTATAGGATGGAAAAAAAAACAACAACAACAAAAACATCCAATGACAACATATTTCAGAAGAAAGAAAATGATATCTTATAGGATGCCAAAAAAAAGAAAAAAAGAACATTTGTCTGCCCGCCGGTGTATCAGTAACAAACTGTATTGTGGGTTATCTCCAAACGTATTTAAACCATAGTGAAGACAACGTACGTATTTAAGCAGGAATGTTATCCGGAATTGTAAGCTTAGTGTCTGTGGTTTCGGTTGTCCATCTCTCATAAACTTGTTACACCTAGCACCGTATACATGTATAAGAACTACAGTTGTGAAACTGTTATATATTGAATTGCGAGAGAGAAACAATGCTAGAAAGTGTAACGTTTAAATAGTTTGTCCGACCATGGACTCTTGAACTAAAAGTCACAGTACACTCCACATTTTCTGCGAGTTCTGTTCTTCTGGATCAATGTATTTATGGCATATCTCATTTTAGAAAATCCAGAGAAACAAATATTTGACATTTTTTTACTCAGTTTGTTTAAGTATACTTAGCGGTAGTAATATTTGTTTCGTTTTTTTTTTTAATTTACAATCTAAAACTTCTTTTCGTTGTTTTCATACCTTTGAATTATCTTCAGTTGCGAGGGTTCAAACCGTTAGAAAAAAAAACAGTTAACCACTAATATGCGTAATAGGCAAAACAAGCTTGCCTAATTTGAATTTAGACGGTGCCCTACATTTTTTACAGGAATACTCAACTGAAAAGCAAATAAAATAAAATTTCTATTGCCCACATTTGTCAGTGCACTTTTGATTATGAAAGTGATGTTCGTTTTTTCTTTGTTGTTGTTGTTTTTTTTTATTGTTGTTGTTTGTTTGTTTGTAATTTTTGGCTCGCGTTCGTATTTTTATTATAGCTGTAACATGTCGATGGATATTTTCAATTATCCAAAACGATAAAAGTCTTTAAGTCTGAAAATACAAATCTGTGCAGTTCAATAATCAAATAAGTCCGTGCTTTTGCGTTCGTTGAATTACAACTGTAATGGGTTTCCACACTTTCAACATTTTATCCAAAAATTGCACGGAGCCAGATGCTTTTAACGATTTTGCAGCTACGTAAAAAATAAATCTTACAAAATAAATCTGACTTTGAGCAAAAAACAAACAACAACAACAACAACAAATAAAAAGAACATATTAATTAAAATGTTTTTACCATTTGTCTGCAAAATTTTATGAGAATATTGATCAAGGACTACGTGTAACAAATGATGTTCAATGATTTTTTTGTGACGTTCATATGTTTGATTAAATATGCACAAGATGAAATTGCTCTTTGCAAAAATAAAATTTCCCCTGAAACTATTGAAAATTGGATTAAAGTGATGTACATAATTTTGTATATTCCTGTTATATTTTTTTAAAGTCATACCTTGTATACAATTTCAGAATTTTTTCCCGAGCTTGAGGAAAAGCTTTAGGGGATTTCATTCCCGTATAAGACGAGATAGGCATGACAAAGTTGTTTTATAATCTGACGGCGCATGTGTGGCCAGGCGTTGTACAATTTATTGATAAATTTAGAGTAACATAAATCTAGGAAGGTGTGTCGCCAAAGGCTGAAAAAAACACAGAAATGTCTGAAATTTCTACAATTTGTCTATGATAATTCCAATTTAAATCAATTGAATTCATGTTTAGACACATACATGTTACAAATAAGGTTACGGCGAATGTGTGCCCAGTGTACAGACCATTGATAAATTTGGAGAAACATAAATCAAGCTATGTGTGTCGTGACAGACTGAATAAAATAACACACTGTCTACACTATGTCTATGATACTAAAATCCATCTATTCACGTTTAGTCACATGCTTGTTGCTAGCTTTTTTTCTATGTATTTAGTATCTAGACAGTAAATGCAAACAAGCAATATGCAAATTCTTAACATTAACATCTCTCTCTCTCTCTCTCCCTTGTTTTATTCATTTTTTTAACAAAGATAAATTGCTGAATAAACTATGTCTCAGATTTTAACAGTTAAGATGAGATGTTTCTAATGTCTCTACATCCTTTTCATGTGAAAGGAGTTGCAATCTCTGAAGCTGAAAACGAATAAAACACCCATTACGTGTATTCAATAGTTCCGAGTTCCGACATCAACTATTCCATCTAACAATATATGAAATTAACGAATAGGAATAGATGTAACACGCAAACGATTTAAGAAATTTTGCAGCTGAGTTGCTTTATTGTAACAATAATTGGTTCTGTTATTTCCATGCTGTGGTAATACGGTTGCTTGTCAATAAATAAGACACTTTTAGAAAGTAGAAATTTCCTGCTGATAGAATTATTAGACAATTTCCGCAGGTTTTCAGACGTGATTGCCGCAATTCTTAACGAACTTGTTTGAAAGCTTTTAAACCTCTTGCATGCAATGAAATCTAAAATTCGTATTTCTGGGAATAATTGTTTTTAAGTTTCTTGTATTTATATGAGTACAGATTTACTATCAATAATAAATTTCGGAGTTGTGAGAAACAGTTGACTTAAGGAGAATTTTATATTCCAATAGAACCACATACAACAGACATACCCATACGTTCTCGACGGGTCAGTTTATCGGAAATAATGTTAAGGTCTTAGTCAAAGGAAAAATTAATGTTCAAACCACAATATTAAAGAAATCATGTAAATTATTTTTCTTACAATGTCAAATTATCGAACTAAAAATAATTAAAATAAATATGATTTTCTCAGTAGAAACTAAGGTATTAAGGCGATAACATGATATAAACAGAAAAAAATGTAAACATTCGTATCTATTTCAGATTCTGATCCATATATGGCCTATCCAGATGACATAGATGAAGCTGGAATAGATGCAATAAACTCAGTAAAAAGAAGGTATAACTTTCCCTTTTGAAGTCTAATGTGAAGCCCGTGCTTCGTGTCTTTGGCTTTTAAAAATAACTTTTAAATAATGCAAATTTCTGGTGAACAGTTTTTAAACAGTTATAGGAAACGTTGCCTTATACGTTACTGGTTTATTGTAATTTCAAGTCTAAAGTCTTATATAACAAATGAACGCTTGACTCAGGTCCATAACGTTTGTAAACAATTTCTATAATTAGATGATTTAACTGAAATTGTTATTGAACATAAATTTATTCTTGTTTCAAATTCTTCATTTCGATATTTTCTATATATTTTTGTAGTCTGATATAGTACTGAATGGCGGATTTCTTTAATAAACTAATAAACTTTGTTGATTAACAAATATTGCCTTTGCAAACCATAACATTTCTGTAAATAAAGTACTTAAGGATAAGTCAGATTTTTTTCTTCTTAATTCACGACTTATCCTTGATCGCAACAACAAAAGGATCTTTATGTATTTTTTCTAGAAAAGAAAATCCAATTTAATCTGTGTAAAGTATATTGAGTGTAATAATGTATCAGCATTTGTAAGCTGAAGAACTTTCGTTGCCGTCTTAAACATTTTAGTTAGGACCATTTTGTTTTAATTGTAAGACTATGCTTGAGAAAGAGGATTGTCGCTTAAAGATCAGTTTCTTATAAGTTAGACATAGCTTTATATAAACTGCATTGTCCCTCAAGAAATGAAACTTGACCTTTCTGAAATACAGCTGCATTGCTACTTTCATTTGTTCTCTATTAGAAGAAAACAATTTGTATTATCTTTTAAGGGAGCTGCAATGATTCTGAGCTTAACTCAGTTTTAATTTTGGCTGGTATAAATCATCTGAATCTTCCGATACTGATACATGAGTTTATATAACAGTATGTAGTTATATTTGGTATGTTGAAAGCAAAATATGCACAACGAAATATTTACTTATTCAGACACGTTTTGGTTTTCGACAATCTTTCTGTATTTATTTCAGCCACAATGTGTGTATGAGATGGGGCATGGTTTGTGTACCAGAATCAAGTCTAAAATTTACAAAATGTTGTCGAGGACTCAACTGTGTCTGTAACATATGGAATACTCACTGCAGATGTCGGGCGAAACTTGGATAACCAGCCTAGCGGGATGAGTTGTCTACCCTTATAGGGTTCTAAACGTGCTTTAAATCACAACGTTACAGTATCGGTGTGCATCTTTATTTGTATTTTCAAAAGTGTTCTCAATGACGTCATACTTGAAGGAGGAAGTCCCACATTATCTTTGTACTTGAAATAAAAGCCAAACATACATTTAAAAAATCGAGGAGGAATAATATACACAATATTGAAGACCCTTTTTTGTAATATACTTTATTTTCCTTGTTCAAGCAATAAAGTACAGAAGTGTGTATCAACAAAGAAAAATTAGATCAAACGTCTTATTACATGCTTTATTTTAGATATTTCATGGATAATAATTTCTTATCTGATTTTTTTTGTATTCTAATTTTCATATTGAAACAAAGTGTATACACAAAACTAGACTCTTCAATTCTCCTCATGATCTCTCTCTTTGATTGTAGGTGCTATGTACAAGCCAATACAATTTGAAAGAAACATTTTACAATAAAGATCACCAAAAAGATGTTTGTTTAATTATTGTACAAGTCGTTATTGTACATATTCCCTTTGTATACATTTTATGCTCCCCAAAAATTTACGAGGGAGCAAATAGCCGCCGTTTTGCCCGTCTGTCATTCCGTCCTTGCGTCACACTTCTACTTGTCCAGCCTGTAACTTGGCCTTGTCGAAGGTTTTTCAAAATATCTTGTCGTAAATGTTTGCCTCAGGCAGTGGGCCGCGCGCATGAATCAGGTGGGTAGCTTAAAGGTCAAGATTAAATTTAGTGGTTAAAGATCATGATTTGTTGCAGTATTTTTAGCTGACATGAATATCACTCAGCTATATAATCATAATTTTACTAGTCGAATTTTCCAAATTTGTTTCTATTTCGTTTTCTTGGCGATGTTGTCTAGCCGTGTCAAAGTGGCGTAACCAATATTCTTGTTTAAAAAATAGCAAGAGGGTCGGGACAATAGAAATCATATCAAAGTTAACAGTGTTATCAAAGAAATTAATATTTAGCAACAAGCAGGCGACCACCAGCTTTCAGTGTTACATGAAAGAAATACTGTCTCCTAAACAGCCTTAAATATTTCTGAAAAAAGGGTAGAAATGTATGTCAAAAGAATTCACAGTTGTGTTACTAAGACCTGATTAATTTTCACTCCCTGAGCAGGTGGCAGTGGTTTGCAATTGTCAGTGCAAAACATAGTAACCAACTGTTCACTTAGTATAGTAAACTAAAGATATTCTGAGTTCGTGAAACATTAACTAAAGGGTGGATAGACGGTTAAACAAAATATTGACATTCGTCAGCGAATACTAAGCATCAAAACTTCCTTTCTTTACATACGTTGTCTAGTAACTAAGAATTAAAATCCAGATTCCAGAGTGTGCATTGATATAAGAAAATATTTAAGAAGTCTTTAGAATTTTGATCGAGCTTTAAATTATTATTTTTAATCTCCTCCCTACGTTTTCGTAGTAACTTTCCCTCTATCTAAAACTACAAAACAAATATTTCTCTGAAACTATGGTTTGAAACAAAACAATCTTAAAAGCAGATATAAAAATAAATAAATAAATAAAAGCAAATAATGCCTTAGGTAATAATATCTTTTTACAGAATCAACAGTAGTTAACAGAGTGTTTTGTTCGTACATAAAGCAGAAAATGTTGGAAAAAAAAAACAAATACAACCAAGCCTAGGTACTAGGCTATAAGACTATATCTGTAATATATCTTAAAATGACGATCTAACAAAAAGTTAATAGCAGTTTAATTTCATTATCTGTCTCGTTTGTTGGGTTTTGTTATATCTTTTCTTGTGGCGCCGTAGACAAAAACAGACAAAATATCAATACTTATTGTAATATTTTGATTTGTTATCTATCGCGTTTTTACTGAGAGACAAAAATATTGATCTGCTCTTGTTACAAACATTTTTAACATTATAGTGTAATACTGTGTTTTTGCTCTTTACTACGGTCAAGATCTATATTTACTTTTCTAATTGTTCAGGTAATTATATCCAGTACAATACAACCAACCACCTAAGAAGGAAGAAATGCTGAAATTTGTACTTGGATGGCAAAACAGAGAAAAGAAAGAGGGGTATTGAATAGCGTTTCAATTACTTTTGAACAATTTCTATTTATTCATATTGTTTCGGGAGATAAGCATTTGTCACTACTGATATTCAATTTTTGTTTTGACAATAAACTTAATAACGATTGAAAAAGTATGATTTTAATGACTTGAAAATGATAAATGCAAAAGTCTGATTGCTTATGATTTGAAAATAACGAATTAAAAAGTCTCATTGTTAATGAGTTAAAAGTAACAAACCCAAAAAACTCATTGTTAATGATATGCAATAAACAAATCCCAAAATCTGACTGCTTATTATAAAAGAAATAATGAATTCAAAAACTATTATTGTTTTTGTTTTGAAATTTAGGAATTCAAAAGTCTGATTGCTTATGATTCGGAAATAGCGACTTCAAAAATCTCATAATCAATGATTTGAATTAAAATTCTGATTGTTAATGATTTTAAAATTAAGAATTTAAAAATCTGACTGTAAATAATACGAAAATAACGAATTCAAAAATCTGATTGTTAATAATACGAAAATAACGAATTCAAAAATCTGATTGTTAATGATTTTAAAAAACGAATTCAAAAATCTGATTGTTAATGATACGAAATTAACGAATTCAAACATCTGATTGTTTACGATTTTAAATAAAGAATTCAAAAATCTGATTCCCTATTTTAAAAGAAAAATAAATAACGAGTTCAGGTTGCAGTCTGTTTTCCGAGACGTGTTTATGAGCTCTGTTTTTACCTTCCATTAACTTTGATAGAACATTATGTTCGATAACACATGATAAGTGTCCAGTCTTCGTTTAGTAAAACCAGAATCTAAATAACATTTATACACTTAATGTGAATAAATCGAATAAGATGTTGCTATTTTCGGAATTGCAATAATAAGTTTAATCTAAAATCCCTATATTCTGGTGGAAGTATATGCAGTGAAAAGAATAATTTCTTCTAATAATTCAATTTGTTCTTTCTAAAGTTTGTCAAATCTATCAGAACCACTATCTAGCAAACGGTTGATCAAATTGTTCAAGTCTGGATAAAGAAGTATTTCGTTCATTTCCTAAAATTTACCTTTTCTGCAATATAATACAAAATGTTTTAAAAATATTTCAAAAGAAGACATTTTAAAACAAAGTAAAGTCAATGATTTCAAACAAAAAAATCTCTGACGAGGAAACTTTTACGTTCTTTTGTATCATTGCAAATGTGGAATCGCTTTTAATATGAAAGTATTTAAAACATTGGAGTATGCGAGAGAACTCTTATTTAAGTCATACTGGATTTAGCCTCTTGTAAGTTTACGTTAGCTTATTCGCTATATTTAGCTTTTTTTTTAAGATATTCAGTACTTTGAGTTAATTTTCTAATCAAAACAATTTGAAGAAATTGCCCAGACATAATGGTTAATAGACGCTTATATATGAAAGTTAAACTATAATCCTAAGACATGGAGCAATATGTAAAGGCAGATTATTTTACAAGAATCATGCCTCGAAGTGTCTGAAATATTTTAATATCGGGAGTACGTTTGAAGCTAACATAGTTGGAAAATACTATAAAGGATTGTTTTTATCGAATTGATTACCTGCAGCCATCCAGTAAATCTGGTACGGAAGCTCTTATCCGGACAAAATCAATCGAGAGAAAGGAGTGTTTTTGTTTTTCAAGCACATTATTGGTTTGGACAGAATACTGTTTATACTTTGTACCGCTGTATGAGTAATGGGAACCCTCGTTATATGTACAGTACATTTGATAAACCTTTTATTTTCGTATATATTATCTATGCAATTGAAAACTTTGAAATTTGTATGCGATGTGTTTATTGCCAATTTGATTTTAGTGTCACTTTTTGACATTTGCAATGTGAAAACCGAAGGAAAAATTGTTGCCATTTGAAGCCTTTGCATAGCTACATTCTACATAAAACGCATTATAGAACCTATCTATAAACTTATAAATTGCAAGCTGTTGTCTCTGTTCTAAACTACTTGCTCAATGTGTTAATGACAGGACAAACACGGATTTAATACGTATAAACAACACTTTGGAATATTTCTTGAAGTAACAGGGTATCTGAATTTGTTTCCATTTAACAGTCAAAATTGTCATAACATCAAGCACATATGTTAATGGTTATGTCAATTTATTCGTATAGTTGCTTAATTAAGTAAATATACATTGTATTATTAATGCTTACTAATGTATGAAAATTAGTCGAAATTGTATGTGATACAAGGTGACGCAATGACAAACATTGTTTCATCTAAAACCACAAATAATAACTAAAGGACTGCCAATTTAGCTGAAAGGATCCAATATATTACACACTTAGAAGATAATATAATAAAAAACATGAAGAGACAGGACAATGCACGTTTTGGCATTACACCAAAGTGTGATACTGCTTGTTTAACCCAACCAGAAGGTGGCGCTGATATATCGGACTTTTAATGACAGTATATTGCCAATAGTTGCGATTGTTGATATGCGCAGTAAGAATATAATCTGAGAAACAGACTTGGCCTGGCTGGGAATTTTATAATGTAATGCAGTTTCTAGATCCCCTAGGTATGCCTACACCCCACCCTGACCCCCTCCACCAATGCCAGAAAAAATATTTCAGAGGAAGTATTTTGCCTAGCTCGCTACCTTTATTAAAAAATCGGAGGCAGATAGGAATCTTTTTATGCCCCTGTCAAGCTGCTTCGATGAATGGGAAAGTATATCTATATAATAATTATAATAATAATAATAATAATAAATGAATAAATAAATAATATACCTCATTTATACAGCGCTCTTTTCATAGAAAATGATCCAAAGCGCATTACAGTGCATTAAGTAAAAGTGAAGCCCAATTATAAGCTTGTAAAACATCATATACAATAAAACATCGATACATTATATTTAAGATCCAAATTTGAAAAATAAAAGTTAACATGCTCTACTTACAATTTTTCCCATAAAACAAAGATAAATTACACTAACAGTGTATAAGGATGAAAAATATCGTAAAAGTGATTCCATATATTCATTAGCACATACTGGAGTTCGTATTGTTGTTTTCAAATTATTTGATTGTTTAAAACTTTTAAAAGCGTTGGCCGCCTTGAAATACTTATTTGTCAATGTTAAGCAATACAAACTGAAGCCATTTCCAAAAGTTAAAAAGGAATAAGTGCGTCTCATTATCTCTTAAAATAGTCATTCTTACCGTTTGATGCCTTTTTATGATAGCATTACCTTACAAAACTGAATAACTTTAGCATTATCATTTTATTCAATAATACGTAGAGGATATTCAAGTTTTTTCTATAAATATGGGATTTATTTTCATCGAGTGGTATGAAGATAAATATTTCACGAGTGGCGATAGCCACGAGTGAAATATGATAATTTTCATATCACAAGATGAAAATAAATCTCGTATTTATAGAAAAAAATTGAATGTTCTGTTTATTATATACTTTTCTCTTTTGACCTTAAAATTCGAAAGAATTCCCCTTTAATTTAGTGTATTGGCTGAATTTAGAAGAAAGTAGTCCGGCAAGACACCAGTGAAAATACGGAAAATATCTCTCACTGTAGTGAAAAATAATTTTTTACAGTGAAAATACGGAAAATGAAAATACGCAATTTATTTCATCAATATTTCTCAATATTTCATTTATAAGTATATAATAAAAACTGATATTTTGTTTTTATTCATGTGTAGTCGGAATATAGACATTAAGAAATAAAAAGGGCACTCCCCGTACTATTTTATTTATCGTGTATATTTGAAACTTGTGTAATCGCAGTAACGCACTAATGTTATATTTTGGCTACAGCTGACTATCCTGGTAAAGTTCATCAGTAAATGTCAAGTCAGGCTTGAGTATCAATTTGAAACACCTTTGTGTGCAGCATATCTATTATTGGTCAAAACTATTCCACTGGTGATATACTCAGTTGGTAAGGAAATTTTGCAGGGATTTATTTTAGTTTACAAAATCCATAACACTTGAAACAAAACAAAAATATTTAAATCAGTGACAACAGAAAAAAAAACTCTGTGCACTAATCATTTCTTATTATTCGAGAACAAAGGAGAGTTTATCTTTCTAATTCCGCAAGTATATTCATCACACAAATTTTGAAGATTGGAATCATTGGGATAAAATGAAATTTTAATGTATAGTAGAATAGATAAAAAAAATAAACAGGTTCATTTTATCATTTCGATTTTTTTACTTTACTTGTTACAAACTAGACGGGTGTTCAGTTGAACACTTGTGTCGCCTTTGAGTACTCTGTTAGAATAACTAAAAAGATAAACAAGAGCCTGCTGGAAAAGACAGCATGCTAGTCCAAGTGAAAAAAAGACCTGTCCACAGACAGTATGCTCCACTTTTCTCAGTGCTGGATAATCAATTATAAGCCAAGTTAAACAAGAGGCCCAAGTGAAAAAAAAATTGAGTGGGGGAGGGCAAGTATCTAGTCATAGAGTCAAGCACGTATGTATTAAAAAAATTCGGGCCCGGGGGGGGGGGCTGGTTGTTGGAGGGGGGGTGGGTTGAGGGTGGATGGGGAGTCAAGTACCTATGTATTAAAAACAAATCGGGCCCGGGGGTGTGTAAAAACATGGGGGTTTACGTGGGCAGGGTGGGGGTCCCCATGCAGAGGGGAGGGGGGCAGAGAAAGGGGGGAGTACTTACCCATCTCATGTCAGTTAATATTTCATTTCTAGGCTTAAGAAGTTTTTCCTATATATAAGTATAACCAAAATCAAGTGACCCCTGGGGGTGGGGCTAACTGGGACATGGGTACCAACAATCTTTGCAGGGGTCTTGCTGGTTTTCAAGTATTCCAAGTTTGAATGGACTATCTTTGACACTTTTTGAGAAATGGACATTAACAAAAAGGTTAACCAAGAAATTTTAAGTTGAGAAAGGGTCATAACATTGCAAAAATAAATTTGAGGGTAATCTGCCCTTGAGAAATGGTGTTGTCTTAAGTGATAAAATTGAAAACATTACAATTGGAATGTTTGATAAAGAAATATTAAGAAATGGCATAGTTATAGCCAATGTTAAGTTTTTATGACAAAATCCAAGTACAAAAAGGGGCATAACTCTGTCAATTGTGACCTTCACCTACAGATTTTGGCATCATCACAACCCTGTTGTCGTAAGCAATATAATTTGAAAGTTTGATGACGAAATGTTAAGAAATGGCAAAGTTATTGCCAACGTTAAGTTTTCATGACAAAATCCAAGTGTAACTCTGTCTTATGTGACCTTGACCTTATGATTTTGGCATCATACCAACCCTGTTGTCATAAGCAATACAATTTGAAAGTTTGATAAGAAAATATTAAGAAATGGCAAAGTTATAGCCAACGTTAACTTTTCGTGACGGACCGACGGATCTGCGGACCGACGGCCAAAGCAATCCCTATGTATCGCCGTTTCTTCAAAAGGGCGACATAAAAAGTAAATCAGATTTGATTTTGGTTTGGTTTTATTAGGGTTATATCGCCAGTTTTAACCACTAAGGCCATATCCCGGCGGTAAGTCCACCTAACAAGTGTTCTTGGGTATCCAACCAGTTTACTAACCAATTTCTCAGCAAGTGACTACCTCCTCACTTGCTTCAGAAGTGAGGGACACATGACTTAAAGACGCATTGCCTGAGGACAATAATCACGGAGAAATTTTGCCGGCCCTAACTGGGATCATGAAGATTGACACGACACTCCGATGCTCTACCTATTGAGCTAGCCGGGCAGGCAAGTAAATCGGAAATTTATTGCTGTTATTCACTATAACAAAGTTAATTTGTTTCTTATTAATCGAATTTGAAGCAGTAAAGTATATTCAAACCTTTATATTGATGAGATTGTTGTTCCTTAATAACTAAAAGAGGACAAACTCTGTTCTAAACCTGTACATCTCTAATTATAATTATTACTGCGTTTCTCTCATTGCACGTGAACGTAAGCATGTCTGGTTAGGTCATTTCAATTATACTAATGAACGATGATGTTTACTTGAAATGACGAATGCTGTTCTTTAAATGGCTGGGGAAAAATGGAGACTCGATTGTGTTTTTTTCCAATACATGTTAAGGAACGTCCTGATCTTTCATTGCTTGAATAAAAACAGAAAAAAAATCTAAATTTAAGTGTTTCTTTGCACGGTTGCATCGAGTCTTGCAGTATCTTGTTATCAGCACCCGTCGATTTTTACATTCTTTTATCTCGCTTTGTTATTTGTTTGAATATGTTTATTCTTTATACACTTACAGAAATGGGTTCCAAAATCTTTGATAAACTAGAATATTGAATTTGACAGACAAGTTTAAGTATTAGTATAAAAGCATTCGGTTGTCTACGGAAGATTACTCACATTAAGATAAGGAAGGGTTTGTCCAACAATGTAAATAATGTAAGCTGGGTTAAAAACACGAGAAACGTGTGACTGCAGAACATTTATCAGGTAATGTTTTGAACTATCGGGCCATGATGTTCAATTAGATGTCGAAGGATGTCAAATTGTTAAATATTCTGTAAAAGTTTTATAACTAAGGAACTGTTCTTGCTGTCAAAGGCAGACAATTCTCTTTAGATAAATTGTAAGTAATTTGATCAAGTTAGAGAAAAAGCTAATTTAATATTTAAAAAAATAGCGTCTTCAGATGTTTCCTGCAAAATGGAGCTCAAAGGTGTTTTTTTTTTTCAGCCCACCTGAGCTGGCTCATGGTGAGCTATTAGGATCGATCAATGTCCGTCGTCTGTCGTCCGTCCACACTTAGATTGTTAACACTCTAGTGGTCACATTTTTGAAAGGTTGTTTCTATGACATATAGCACGAGTTTGAATATGGGTCATCTGGGGTCAAAAACTATGTCACAGAGCCCAAATCTGGACAAACCTTGTTAACACGCCAAAGGTTACGTTTTCATTTCAGATATCTGAAAATTTGTCAGAAAGGTTGTTTCCATGATTTCTAGCTTAAGTTTGAATATGGGTCATCTGGGTTCAAGAACTAGGTCACAGAAACCAAATATGAGAAAACCTTGTTAAAACTCTAGAAGTATAATTGTAGTCCAAATAACCTGTAAATTTGTCAGAAATGTTGTTTCGGTAATTTCTAGGTCAAGTTCGAATGTGGTTCATCTGGGGTTAATTAATCAGGTACATAACTTTCTATGACATATAGCACGAGTTTGAATATGGGTCATCTGGGGTCAAAAACTATGTCACAGAGCCCAAATGTGGACAAACCTTGTTAACACGCCAGAGGTTACGTTTTCATTTCAGATATCTAAAAATTTGTCAGAAAGGTTGTTTCCATGATTTCTAGCTTAAGTTTGAATATGGGTCATCTGGGTTCAAGAACTAGGTCACAGAAACCAAATATGAGAAAACCTTGTTAAAACTCTAGAAGTATAATTTTAGTCCAAATAACCTGTAAATTTGTCAGAAAGTTGTTTCGGTAATTTCTAGGTCAAGTTCGAATGTGGTTCATCTGGGGTTAATTAATCAGGTACATACCGGTAACAATTTTGTTAAAAGGAGTCATACTAAGGTAAGCGATCTAGGGCCATCATGGCCCTCTTGTTTATATATTTTTTGTTCAAATTAAGAATATAGAAAAGTATGTTTTTCCTAGGCAGACTGTGTTTAGGTTTTTTTTCACACAAATCATATTTGATTTCGAAAGACCTTTCTCAAGTACATAAGCGGACAAATACAGACGAAATTACATTTTACAAAATGCATACATTTAACTGAATTATGAGAATAACAAGGAACAAATGTCTAACCACTTTATTACGACACCAAAATAGGAATTGTATTTCGATATTTATGGCGACAGAATAATTTTTTTCTACTCTCCCTTGTTAATGTTTGTGAAGTCTTTGTTTTCTGACCGAAAATAAAAAACTGAGCTCGCGTAGGTCACATTTCTCGATTTTGTGTAAATGCCAACCTGGGGAATTCCGGTAAAACATAGAATATTGAATCCCCGCAACAGGTGCTTGCTGTACCACGCGGCACGTTCCGCAACATTGGGTCTTCACCAATCTCACTGCAGGCATTCGTTTCATGGATAAATGCTCCGAACTACTATATAACCGACACAAAGTACAAATGTTCACAAGAATGAATCTGAGGGTCACCTTACTTCAAACAGACTTTTTTTCTAATTTAAGCCGACAGATACAATGTAACTCTTATTGTCTCTGACAGTTCAATCTTTTGTTTTTCTAAATATAGCAATCAATAACTCCATTCAAAGTGAAAACATTTTTCCACCGTTCCGTTGATTTCTCTTATATGACTTTCATCACTTGTTAACCAAAATTTTCGTGACACAACTTCTGGTCTCTTAAGCATTAAATAGAAATTAGATATCAAATTGTTGAACAAACTCAATGTATACACCTTAATCAAGTTTCGGATTTATTGTATAGATAAACTGAAGTCTTTAGTTGACTTAATATGTATATTTTTAGTAATGGACCCTGTTGAATCAGCAGATAAACTTTAAAGCGATGCTTGAAGGAACAATTACAATCATGTTTGAACTAAAGTGACCCTCAGATTCATTCTTGTGAACTTTCGTGCCTTGTGTTGGTTCTATAGTGGTTAGGGAATTTATCAATGAAACGAATGCCTTTGATGCACGAAGGGTGAATGTGATCAGTCATGTGAAGGTACACGAAAAATGAAATTCTAAAAATAGGTTTTATACCGTTCGTAACGCTATAGCCTGTGATGGGGAACTACCGATTATTTTACAATCACGAAATGTTGAATTGGGTGATGATGTGTCTGTAGATGGGTATTGGTAGACGTAATACACACAGATAGTTTAAATGAAATTCTTAGTCAATGCGATCTGTGAACGAGCTCCTTTAATATTTAACCTGTAACCCGAAAATGTGAAATGGAACCAAAAAACATGATGCATGTCTTCCTGAAAAAAAGAGATTTTTTTAAAGGTAACACAAGTGAAAATGTTATAATACAAATAATTTCTAACATATTATTTAGCAAAAATTACTAACAGTGCAAGCATGAATACCCGTTAATACTATATAAAATGTGACAACAAATTGCTTCCGAATGAAAGAAAACGGTAGCCAGTTTCATATATTATAGGATGTATTTTTTACTACTTACATGAAAGTAAACAACTTGATTTTTTGGTCCAATTACTTAACATACGGTGACTTTATGACAAAAAAAATCAACAATATTTAGATTCTTAAAGTGTGAAAATGATGGAAAAATACTAGCAGTATAACACTTGACATACAGACAATTCAGAATATAAACTTAAGAAAACTTTTATTTAATACTTTATAACAAGTTAATTACTTAAGCCCCTAATCTGACTTAAATACAATAAGTAACTAAAGTTTAACATTATAATGCACATACGCTCGCTTTTTCTAGCGCTCTGATAATTGCTCCTAAACATGGTAACACGCTGCAGAAAGGTGAACTGACAAATATAAGTAACAGCTTCTAAATATTTTATTATATTTTAAATAAATTCGTTTATTGATATCTGACATGTCTTTATATTTAATAGTAAAAACTAGCTCACTCAAGAAATAAGCGTTAAGATTTCTTTAAGTGTTCTTTGGTTTTATATCCGTCATTGACTTTCATCAATTATGCAGGCCGATTTTCTACTAACATCACTGCAGGTCATTATTTATTCAGTAACATTCTCTAGTTAGGTAAAACCACGACTATAAGGGCACATGAATTGTTAAGTTATACAGACACTAACGGTCTAGAGTAGGAATTCTAATCCGCTAGAATCGGAAAAGGTGTATTTTTTGTGTAATTTTTGTGTTTTGTGTGCTACATTCAATAACGCCATACATCAACGTACTTTTTGTAACAAGCATTTTAAAAGTGCCTCCTACACTTATTCGGATATGACGAATTTACAGTTGAAAGTGGCATTAGTTGTTGCTTTGTGTCATATTTTCACGCTATGTTTAATATATAACTGCATGCCGCGTATTCAAATAGATTCCAGGAAAGGTTCAGATCTTCATCACTTTGTAAATAACAGAACAAAAGGTACTGTTGCGACAGATCCCTATAAACTCAACTGGAAAGCAAAAGACAATGTATACTTCAAAAAGGTTAGAAATTCAGTTCAAGAAAACAAAGGGGACGATATTGTCATCGATGTTATGGATCGTGATTGGAAATGTGACAAAACTTTGCATTCAGCTTTTCAACAAATTATCGAAGGTATTTATATATATTCGGCTTATTATGATGCGAGAAATGGCACAGCATTTATACGCTTTATTGCGGCTGTTTCAAGAACTAATACTAAAGAACAACTGGACGCCATGCTTTCGTGCTCATTTCAAAAAGACAAAGGAAATGCACCCTCAGTTTTACATTCACGAATAGTTTCATATGAAATGTGTGAGAATCACAAACGCAGAATTGGTGGATGGTTGTTGTCATGTCAAGTCCCTTCCGATATGAAAATGATACCGCAAAAGGTACGGATCTTGTTGAAGAAAACAGAAAACAGTTCAAGAGAAACTTCAAAAGAAATTTGTATTATTTCAAGGGATGCCAACCTAACTAGGACAAAATTAAAATTCGGAGTTTGTGTACCGCCTTTATATGGTCAAGTTAAAGCAAAATCTTTGATAGAATTCATTGAATTCAATCGAATACTTGGAGGAAATACTTTTATGATGTATGTGGAATCTTCTTTAGGAAGCATAACGGTAGAGGTTAAGCAAGTATTACGCTATTATGAGCAACGAAATATTGTTCAGATTATGCCATGGAAACTGCCATTTTCTTTAGATAAAATCTGGTATCATGGTCAGTCTTTGGCAATTAATGACTGCCTTTATAGAAATATGAATGATTTTGAATATTTAGCCTTTGTCGACATTGATGAATATATTGTCCCCAAAGGTGATCTTTTCACGTGGAGTGATATTCTACATAAATTAAACCAAAGCGACGAATATTTTTTCAAGCCTATGATCGGAATGAGTTTCAAATCCACATTTTATTCTGAGGAATTTTCAAGGCATGTCTTTTCCAACGAAATGACAATGACAGTCAGAACAAATCGCACTAGACAATTTAGTTTTCGCAGAAACAAAGTTATAGTTAAACCAACAAAGATATTTGAGCTTGGTATACATCATGTGAGCAAACCCTTCCATGAGTCGGACGTCCAAAATGTTATGAAAGTTCCAACATCTACAGCCTATATTCACCATTACAGAACGTGTGTTCAGGAATTTGGCATTCAATGTCAAATGCAAATTGAGGACTTTTCGGTGCCAAATAAGTACGGTCAAAATATTATAGACAATTATTTAAAAATATTATTTGATATAACACCTTAATCAACTTTTGTAACAATTAAATGCGCTTATTCCTTTTTAATTTTGTTTTCAGGAAGTAGTTTTTTATTTTATAATACTGATCTGCATTAGTATCACTGGAAAATGATCATTGAAGACCTCATTGGGAGTTAACTGTCCATATGCGATTCCCATTATAAATCATATATACGAAATGTGGAAGACAGATTTTATTTTCAAAAACCTTTACACTAAAAGCGATGACATTTTAACGAAAAAAAACCTGATAAGGACTATTGTTGTGTTTTCAAATAATATTTCTGTAAATTTTATGAGTATTTCTAACTATTTTTGGGTTAAATATCTATCAAAGTATTTACTGAAGCAATTTACTCTCGAGACTAAGTGAAAATGACATTCAGATAGAAAAAACAATTGATGTGAAATTGAAATCAAGCAATAGGGTGTCTGCTGTGGGATACCCCTTTGGAAAGACAAAGTACAGACGTTTCTCTACAGCTCCTAAAGGAATAGATATTACTCTAAACCTCTGGCAGTAATGTCATGATATTTTAATATAATCAGAAGTTTCAGTGGCAATACACCGATCCTTGCAAAATAATCCGATTTTTTTCAGGAATATCTATATTTGATCTCCTGAAGTTCTTGACAACTGACACATTCATAATTTGTTCTCAGAGTAAAATGTAAAAAGCGCCCGACGTAAAAATGTGCAATAAACTGAGATTTATAATTTCCCTGGCGTACACGTCATTCTTGTTATCGCAATGTTATAACCTCCTGTTATTTAAGAAAAGAAAACTATTGTAACGTGCTTATCTTGGCACGGTAATCACAACAACTTCCTATGAAGCCTGCGTACATAAATAATTCAAATGCTTATAACTCGTCGAACAATATTTGTTTCACCTTTAAACCTAAAACGATTTCAACTTGGTTTGCATAGTTTTAAAACTTGAGGTTGATCTTTGTAACAATCGCATTAAATGAGCTTAAAGCCTTTTTAATTTTGCCATTTTCTTTATTGTCTACAATATTCCTTAACGAAAACTCTCAGACTGATGTCACTTTAATTCTCTTCTCTCTTTACGCGATCCATTGCCAACTTATCGTCTACTTAAGCTTTTATCTATCACATACATTTATCGATAGAGAATAAAGTTACAAGATCTAGATGATAATGTAAAGTGAACAAAAATATTGCCCCTTTTATTATATTTATTATATTTTTATATATTTCTATACAAAATAAAACACATGTTTTCGAAACATGTTATATAGCACACAATACAATATTTTTGGTATGTACTAAAATCTTTGATAAAAACGCAGCTATTTCAGTACACCATGTTAACTAAACAAGAGGACCAAATGGTTCTGGGTTGCTCACCTGAAAAGGGGCTATCAAAGAATGGGGACGAGGGAACAATCATGCCACTTAATGCATAAGTCAAATCGTAGATGGTTTAAGTACTACATTGGGTATCAAATTGTCTGTAAACAAAATACATGGATTCTGAAGTCATTGGAGCCAATGTCAAAGTTGAAGTCTGTATGCAAAATTATACAAATAAAATTTGAATTACGTAGCTTAAAAAACAAGGAAGTAGGTCAGTAAGTCACCTAAAAGTAACGGCCATATTAGGTTAATGACAAAGGTGGATGAAGGTTAAGTTCTTCCCTAGCCCAGCTAAAAGAAATAAGGGTACAAAAGTGGACGGGGTACCTGGTTGAGAATTCTTCCAAAGCCCATCTAATTACATAGACAATGCTTAACTTAATTATCTAAGCTCTGGGCCTTCTAGTTTCTGACAAGATGTGTTTTTTACCTTTTTCCTATATAACTCTATGTAAAAAATAGTGACCCTTGGGTGGGGCCAATTTTGACCCAGGGACCATGATTTGTACAAACTTGGTAGAAGTCTACTAGTCAACGCTTCATAGCAAATATCTAAACTCTAGCCCATACGCTTTCTGACAAAAAGGTATTTCCTATATAAGTCTGTATAAAATTAAATGACCCCTGCAGTGTGGCCTATTTCGACCCCAGAGCCATGATTTAAAGATTTTGGTGAAGGTACACTATATCGTACTTTAATTAAATATCAAAGCTCTTATTCTTGTGATTTCAGACAAGAAGACTTTTTTAACTTTTCCCTATATAACTCTATGTAAAATCAAGTGAGCAATTCTAACTACAGAATCAAGACTGATAAGACCTTGGTAGAAATCCACTCGTTGATGCTATTAAACATAAACCTAACTTCCAGACCTTCTGGTTTAAAACAGTGTGATTTTTTTGTCTTTCTTTACAGGATCCATGGAAACCACAATCCTGTTTAGAATTCCATTGTTTAAAAAATTTTGAAAGAAGACCTTACAAGAATCATTCGTATAAAATTTCATTACAATTGACCCACTGGTATAGAAGGCAATGTTATTTGAATTTAATTGTGGACGACGGATAATTTCAGAGTACATACTATGTAGAAAAGCATCTTGGCATTAAAGAAGAAAGCAGAAGTTATCATCCAGAATGTATGCAAGGGAAATGTCGTCCAAAGCCTGAAATCTCAAACGGAAAGACCTTAAGATTATTACTTGATAAACTATTGATACTTTTATCGGCAAGTTCAAACTAGTCCTGCAATGTCAAAACTAGAACTATTACTAAAGGTGATTGATACCCCCACATAGGTGCTTGATACTGGAACTGGAAAGCTTAGAATCAATGGCATAAAATGACATCAGAAATGTGTATATATTTTATATTTGATAATATTGTATATAGAGACAACAATTACCGGTAGATTGAACTGTATTTTTTCTAGTAGAACTAGCTGATGCTCAAGCTGATCTCTTCTGGAAAAAGACATCTAGAGCATTCACCAGCTTTACTTCAAACACGATCATCATCAAATTTTACAAGTACATATTTGGGCTTGAAAGCATCCTTATTCATCTGGAAATAAATCCCTGACTGTTCCTGTAACTCATGAGGTAACTTCCAGAAAATGTTTTTCTAGTTTTAGTTAAAGTGAACAGTGACCTTTATCCAACTGGTCCAATTTTCAATCCCAAGCGTCGTCTTTATAGAAACTATCTTTAAAGAAAGTTTCATCACAATATCTCATTCGTAAGTAATTGAGCAGAAACCTTTTTTATTTTTAGTAACAGTGACCTTGAGATTGACCTCAGCAGCCCCAAAGTCGAACTTGACATGTATTTAATGATGTTACACTTGTGTACCAAAAATGGTTTAAATTTGTCAAGCATTTCATGAGTTATTATCCGGAAACCAGATTTTCTATTTTTAGTTTAAGCGAACAGTGACCATGACCCAACTGGCAAAATTTTCAATCCCAAGCGTCGTCTTAATAGAAGCTACAATTACAGCAAATTTCGTCACAATATCTCATTCCTAACTCAAATTATTGAGCAGATAATTATCATTTATTTTTTATTTTTAGTAATAGTGACCTTGACCTTGGCCCCACCAGCCCCAATATCAAACTAAACTGTATCCTGTGATGTTACACCTGTGTACCGATAATTGTTTAAATCTGTCAAGATTTCGTGATTTATCATCCGGAAACCATTTTTAACCATTTTATTATTTTTAATAATAGTGACCCTGACCTTGGCCCCACCAGCCCCAATATCGAAGCTGACCTGTATGTTATGATGTTACACCTGTGTACCAAAAATTGTTTAAATCTGTCCAGCCATTAATGAGTTATTGTCCGAAAACCGTTTTTCTATTTTAGTAACAGTGACCTTGACCTTGGCCCAAGCAGCCCCAATATCGAACCTGACCTGTATCTTATGATGTTACACCTGTGTACCAAAAATTGTTTACATCTGTCTAGCCTTTCATGCGTAATCAGTCAAAAACTGTTTTTCTTTTTTAAGTAACAGTGACCTTGACCTTGGTCCCACAAGTCCCAATATCGAACATGACCTGTAGCTTGTGATGTTACACTTATGTACCAAAAATTGTTTAAATCTGTCAAGCCTTTCATGAGTTATTGTCCGGAAACCGTTCTTCTAATTTTAGTCACAGTGACCTTGACCTTGGCCACACAAACCACAATATCGAACTTGACCTGTATCTTATGATGTTTCAGCTGTGTACCAAAAATTGTTTACATCTGTCTAGCTTTTCGTGAGTTATTGTCCGGAAACCATGACAGACCGACAGACCGACCGACAAGCTCACTCCTATATACCCCCTCAAACTTTGTTTGTGGGGGTATAACAATACCATAGTCTTACTTAGCTTTCGTCTGTAAGAAATCTTCCGTAGCTTACTCATCAAACTGATCGATTTTTCAAACTTGAATTGCAATAAGATCCAAACAAAAATCCAGTTACATCAAAACATAAGAAATACACGTAGATAAGACATTATTCAATAAAACAAAGTAATATATGATATTAAGGGCCAACACGTTCATTAAAACGACAAAAAAATTGCGAAGAGAAAAAAGCGCAGAACGTTGAAATCTATGCCACGTTAGTCAAATACACACTTAAGACAGTCTTCATTTTTGGTGTTATCTTATTGTTAGTATGTCTCTGATTTTGATCCATGATTATTTATCTATTTTCGGTAGAAACCGGCTCATACTGCCAGCCAAACAGAGATTTTCTAATAATGGACGAACAAATTGCCTTTTCTCTGTCATTTCATGCATCACATATAACAGAAGGCATATCAGACATTAATTCTTTTCTGATGGATTCACAGATAAAAAAATACACAGAAATGTCTATATAGATTATATTGAATAATAATTGATCATGTTTTTTTCTTGGAGACATGAATGGAACCTTGATCTTATTATAAACTTCATTAAGAAATATTAAGTGAAATGTTGTGCCTTTAAATTACTTTAGAGAAAAAAACAATAACAACAACAAGAACAACTTGATGTAAGATAATAAGATAATAATTTTTTATTCACTTAGCTCTAATATCAAAAGTATCCAGGCTGAATAAAATATCAAGTTGGTCAGACAGCTATTCGGAACACTTTAGTCAAAACCATGTATTGGAAATTAGAAATTAATAGTTTTGCCTAGCCGATATCGGTACATTTCAATTATTTACCACGTCGGCACACAGAAAAAATCATGTAATATGGAGGATAGTTACTGGAGAAAAAATTATTCAAATATGTTTTTTTCCAAAATGGTAATATTTAACAGTTTTATACAGTGCTTGGTACATTCCTAAAAAAACAAAAACAAATAAAAATGCATTCTAAAACATTCTACCTTATTATTCCTTTGCAGCAAAAGTAAAAACAAAATCTAATTATGAATGTTAAATTATAATTTCAAGATTCTGCCCAAAACATATACATAAATGTCATTAATTGTTTGCTGTTACCAACGCTTCTTTGACAACTTCCAGATGGACGTTAATAGTGGATATATTTTCGCCGGTTGTATTAAGATTATCATGTTCGGAATTAGCAACTGAAACGAAAAAAAGGAGAAATCATTTATAAAATTCTGACAGTTGTGAAGTGGTAAATAATTATTTTTATGCAATACGTTCGAAATGTTCTATCTATCGAAAAATTGCCAAACGTTTATTAAAATCTCATTTATATTAACAAATCATATATTAATATAATAATATTTGCTGTTATATCTACAGCGTTCCAAGCGATTGCGCTCACGTCAAAAGAACATGGTACAGAAGCTCGTGGTATACGTGCATAATTAACTTAGAGCATTGCAATATCATATAGTTTTTGCAAGCATATATTCAGTCCACGAGTAATGTTCTTCAGAAATAGACAAAATTAAAACCAGATTTTCTTGCAGTAGACAACAATGACGTATATAGCCTAAAGCAGTTTAAGAATATTGGTATATATTTTTATGAGTCTGTCAGAGATTGAAAATAATAAATTATTGCGAAAAATAAAGCAAATATGTGAATGTTACTGATGACGTAAAATATTTTAGAAAACTTTCGACAGCGAGACATTCCTTTAGATAGGAAAAGGTACAAAATTCAATGCCTACGAAATTTCTAGCAGAAATTATTATTTCACAAAAAAACCCACAAAAAAACCGGTAAAAACAAATGCAAAACAAATTTATTTGACAACATGATTGTGCAATAGCTCTCTATGTTTGTTTGAAATTGCTTTACGGGATATTTGGCTTTATGTCAGCTTATTTAATAAATTTTGATAAATTATATATATGACCATAAAATACACACATAAAAACATTATTCTACTCACAACAAATGTTATTTTTTTGTTTAAGGTAGGTCTTTTTGTTGATCATAAATCAAACACAATGATATTTCTATCAAGCATTTTAAAAATTGAAGAGAATGTCGGCTAGTATCGAAGAGGAAACATTTCACAGGAAACAAACTAGACAAGAAGAGAAGATAAAATGGAAATGTTGAAAGCTTTACTGAAGGGTCAATGTAGTAAAATAACGTAAAACAAAATAACATAACATTGCTGTCTATTCGTTATTAATTTTAAATCTAAAAATGCATGCTCACTCCCGATCTTGTTACATTGTGATTTAATGACTTTACATCAGTTTTGTCAAGAGAACGAAAACAATTAGATAGAAATAAGCTACCATAAGACGTGTATTCATCAGTTTGTGTTCCGACATTAGATACAGCTTTTAACACTCCATTATAAAAATGACAAGAAGTATAATAAACTAAACATGTACAGCTTATTGCAGATGAGTTGTTTCTAATTATTTTTATTTCCTTGTAGAATTTATTTTCCAAAAAAAGTCATTTCTAAGACGCGATTTAGCAATGACAAAGAAAATACAACCACTTATGCACCATGTCATAGAGTTAGTTTCTCTACCGTTTGTGAAAGATATTTATATAAGGATGTTGCACAATTTTTCGTCTCGTATAAACTTTTTTCCATGAGTTCAGTAATCATTTTACTAAGCAACCCCTTTAGAGAAGTTAAACCACGTTTGAACGGAATATTGAGTATCAGATTCTTTTTACCATATGACCAAAAGAACTTTAAAATTGGTTTTGTTGGAGCTTTTCATCTAAACCATACTGAAAAGAAGTTGTAACAAAATATCTGCCAGGAATTTAGTTCAAAATAAAATAAAAATACGTCGGCCATACCAACACAACATACGTCTCTTTGAAAAAGAAAATCTATATGATACAATGACAATTTAAAATATTGACTTTTTAAGCAAAAAAGGAAAACGTTATATTTTTAGCGGTCATATTATGTGTGTTATATAAAATAGCGTGATTTCATTACGTATAATTGATCTAATGTCGACAGCCTTACTTCCAGCGTTTGAAACCAAGTCACCACGTCAATAGTGTGTGGGGTAATGTTTTACTTACAGATTTTACTTTGATCCAAAACTAAATAACTTTTCTTGTTTTGTTTTTGTATTATTTGACAGACGAAGTCTTGTCAGTTCATATATCCTTCTGGCGGAGTTATGGATCATAACGGACATAAAGGCCAATATTTTCTCTGATTTTGTAGAATAATTATTGACCAAATTGTAAAAGAAAGACACAAATAGATCCTTGATCTGATTCTGTACAGCTTCAAAGATGACATTTAATGTAAAACTGTCATGAAGAATCCTGATTTTAATATATTTTTAACTGTTTTTTTACTAAGCAGCAAAACATTTTTTGGTAAAAAGATAAGAAATCACGTATTTATATTCGACAACTGTAGTGATGAAAAACAATGTGAATTATACTGTGAAATCATTTATATTCGTGGGCGTAAAATTTCGTTGTTCAAGGCAAAACGACAATTTCGTGGGGTCTTAAATTCGTGGATTTCAATTTCCAGGTGAAAAACAATGCAATATTTATAACTAGCTGTCAACTTGCATACACGTGCAGAAAAAACTTGATCATCGTCCGATTAAACCAGCAAAATGCGTTTCTATGGTAATTAGCGTACCCGATGTCTCAATTAACAGGCGTGAAGTGTCAATTATAGTTTATTGTCATATATCGCATCTTTGTTTTTGATCCATGAAATGTGCGTACTCGATGTCTCAATTAACAGGCGTGAAGTGTCAATTATAGTTAATTGTCAACATCGCATCTTTGTTTTTGATCCATAAAATATGCGTAAAACCCTTTCTGTATCAATTATATGATGTTTGAGATGTTGGCATTTCGTCTGTGATGCAGCGACTTCAAATTAAAATCAGCACCAATTAGACGCTTTGTTTGTTTTATGGCAATTAGCACTACTTTGTCGTGATTGTATTTATACTATAACGGGTCACAGATCTTGCATTTTAACTTTTTGACAGGACCGTATAAATGTAGTTTGCAGCCAAAATATAACGATATCTGTCACGTGATGTTAACTTAAAATATAACCTACTAGTACTTTCTCTTTTGGCAAATTCGCGAGAAAACAACGGACTGAAGACAAATTTAAAAACAAACAGAAATTGCAGGAATTATATTCTTTGAGGGCCTGAGTCTGTACAAATCGGTAATTTAAGAACCAATACTGCACAAAACCTCAACGCCTATAGACGCCTTTCAAACATTCACCGCTTCACTGATTGCCTCATGAATAATTCATTGGGGGCAAAAAGCCACCTGTACTGATAATACTCCAGTAGTAAAAGTTAAAACCTGATCTGGTAAACCTTGGTTAATTTTTCATTTTTAATTGATGTAATAAATTATTTACAATTTATATATAATATACGATTGATATATTTATATAAACCAGACAATAAAACAATTTTGAAATTTAATCTTTAATTTTGGCAAGGATATCAAGCTTACAGAACAACAAAAATAATTTTATACATATACTTTCAGGTACACAAACAGAGCCCATAGAAGAAACATCAAAACATATAAATCTTGAGAAACAATTACTGTCAATTGATTAAACATCTAGAAAAAAGAGTAGCTGAAAGCAGTGAAGATTTAAGGGCATCAAAATTTTGTTTCGCAAATCTGAGTGATAAGCATATTACCTTTTATACAGGATTGCCAAAGTCATTATTTTTATGGATATATGATGAAATTGAACCTTTTTATAAGGAATAAAGGTGTGCAACGCAGCCTGACAAGAGATGACCACTTATTGTTAGTATTTATGAAGATCAGACTTGAGTTACTAAACGTTGACTTAGCGTATAGATTTCTGATCTCTGAACCATCTACATCTAGAATTTTGAATATCTGGATTCCAATTATTGCAAATTGCCTCAAATCAGTAATATATTTGCCGAGATGTCGCAAGATCAAATGCACCCTCATCATTTAAACCTGAATACAACAAATGCATCTCAATCATAGATTGTTTTGAAATTTTTATAGAAAGACCAAAAAATCTTACGGCACGAGCACAAACTTGGAGCAATTACAAACATAATAATACTTCAAAATACCTCATATCAATCACACCTGCAGGGGTCGTCAATTTCATTTCAGCGGGATGGGGTGAAAGAGTTTCGGACAAGGAAATTCTCTTGAATAGAAACTTGAACTTTCCACAAAATAATGATATATATGCCTGGGTAACCTATATCTGGCCATTGTTTAAAATTCAGACGAATCACTCTTTTTAATGTTGTATGGATCCGGTAAAGTTATTCCACTTGAAACATTTAATTTCTCTAAATAAACTGCTAAGTCACTTGGAGATAGATTTTTAGCATAGTCTGACATATCAATTTGTGCATATGTGCAGCTGAGACTTCCCACATCCATTGTCCAATAAAACAATGATATAATACTTTAACTCATTCTAAATCCAAGTGCACAACTTTTGTTTTATATATGTGTCAGCAACAAAATCAAATCTTAATTATCTGTCAAAATTCTTTAGCAGTAATACACAGGAATTTGTGTCAGAAATTTTCATTAGATCCTTCTTAACTTTGTTCTTTTATAAGTGTGAGCTTTTATATAGGATATCATGTATACTATATAGTTCTACAACTTGACATAACTTTGATAATATGTCACATCAGACACAAGGTCTAGCACAATAACTTTATGATAACTGTCATACTCAGTATGCTTTTGTAAAAAAAGGACCCCCCTAGACTACAGTACTGACCCTAACCATAATATGTTACATTCACAACTAATTATATAAGTGCACAGGCATCTTGGATTACATCAGTTGCTATTAGTGCAAGATCTAAAAACTTCTAACTAGTTTATTACCCAATTACTGTACAATTAATTAGTGATTATCTTTACTTCCCATGAAATTTTTATACTGAAACTCAATGCCAGCAGACAATGTTTTGCCCCCAGGTAAACACGTGAGCCTGATAATGATATGCATGAGCTATTTTTAGTAACTGCTGAAAGGTGTCTATACAAAAGAAAAGGACGGAGACTCGCCGGGGCCGCAAAGATCAAAAAGGCCGATCTGGTTTCTTCAATCTCATTTTTTGGATACATATTTTTGTTGGCATTTGATTTCGTGGTTAAGCTGACCCACGAAATCCACGAAAATTTTAGTCCCACGAATAAGAATGATTTCACAGTAATATAAAAGACGAGTGTACCGAAGTTACATATGCAAAATGCTAGTTCTTTGGCTATTTCATTCAGAATAAAAATAAATAATTATGTCAAAATAGCTTCAAGTTATAAACCAATAAACAAACTGGAAACAAATTAATTTGTTTATTTAATTCAATTGTTAGAGTGAACATTTTATAAATCTAGCACAATTTTCAAGTTTTAAAGCTCCGGAATAGTCATCAGCAAAATAAACAAACTGGAAACAAATTAATTTGTTCACTTAATTCGATTGTCAGAGTGATCATTTTATAAATCAAGCACATTTGTTTTTAGTCTTAAAACTCCAATATAATCATGAGCATATAATAAATATTAAATTATACTTGCATGATAAAAAAACGTTATATCATTTTCACTAGTATATCTAATAATTTAACCAATAGAAATGTCGCGTAGTCTAATACTAATTTCCACAAATTTCTTATAAATCTTGCTGGAATAGAAGTTGAAACAGCTTTAATATATTGTATAGACAGTTTAAATTTTTCACCATTAATGTCTTGCAACAGAAACAAGCAATAGATAGGAAGAACAAGTAAACAAGCAAATCGGCCTTGACGTTTTATGTGAATGTTGACCAGATCGTAAGGATCTTCAAATTTGCATCATCTTACAGCTTGACTTGAAAAGCTTTTACGAAGTATGGTCAAAGATAATTATCAAAAAATAATGATACACCCAAATCAGATTGCCCTCCGCCGGCAATTTTGATGTTATGATGCATCGAGCCTATAAGAGTCTGCAATTGATTTATTTGGGACTACGGGATTTCCAAAGTGATATATCATTGCAAATGCGTGAGTCAAGTCAGTCGCACCAGACATTAAAAAAAAACAATTAAGATAAACCACCTGCTGCGATATATTACCTAGGCACAACCCTGAATTTTTAATGTAGGTCAGTGTTTCTGCTCCAGCTACTTTTAAACTTTCCTATGTACTTTCTTTTTTTCTTTAATTCAAATGAAACTTTGAATATATAAGGACAAAAGAACCGCTAAGATTTAACGTCATATAAAATAAACTTATAAACCACTGACAATTACAAAAATATGTGTTTGCTTTGTTCAAAGAACAAGATCTTGTTAACCTATAATTGTTAGAAGTTAATACTACTTGAACGCGAAATGTCAATTATACTAATTAAGGGTAATGTGCACTTGAAACGACGAATGTTGTTCTTTGAATGGCTTAAATGGAGAAAATGGAGGCTAAATCGTGTTTATCTGATTGTGTTATTTTCCAGTATATGTTAAGGAATGTCCCGATCTTCAACTGCTTGAATGAAAATAGTCAAAAGATCAACTGAATTTATGTGCTTCTGTGCACGATCGCACCGAGTCGTGCTTTATCTTGTTATAATCACCCGTTAATGTTTTCATTCTTTTATCCTGTCTTTGTATTTTATTTGTGTTTATTCTCTATACACTGTCACAAAAATGGGTTCAATAATCTTTGATAAAGTAGAATATTGAAATTGACAGACATGTTGTAGTATTGATATAAAAGCATTTGGTTGTCTACGGAAGATTATTCACATTAAGATAAGGAAGGGATTGTCCAACCTTGTAAATAATGAAAAAAAGTTTGGTTTAAAACACGAGAGAACTTTGGATGTTATCAGGTAATGTTTATGGACTGAGCATGATAATTAAATTCTTAAGTACGAGTTGTAATATTCAGTTTATACCGATGGATGGTAAATTGTTCAATATTCTCTAGAATTTTAATTAGACTGTCAAAGCCAGATAGTTGCCTTTAGAAAAACTGTAAATAAATGGATGAGATGGCGGCGAACAGCTGATTCAGAAGCGTCAAATAAATGGTGTCTTCACATCTGTCCTGCAAAATGAAGCTCAACCTCCTTTTTATATCTTCAGATCAAATTAAGAATATAAGAAAGAATATCTTACCTCAAGAGACCGTGTTTAGGATTTTTCAAACCAAGCATTCGATTTCGAAGGACCTTTCCTAAGTACTTATACCGACAAACACAGACAGAAATATATTTCACAAAATGTTTGATATACTGTAAATTATAGAATAATCACAGGCAAGAAATATGTAACCACTATAACATGAGTTTATATTATGAAGTGTATTACGGTATTTAACATCTGCTAGAACAGTGGCCATTTTCAAAATCCGCATAAAAATGTAAAATGGAACCAAACAAGCAAGAAACAAACAATAAAAACATTTTAAATGATTTCTATGCTAAGTTATGTTTCACATATCATTTAGTTATTAATAAGAGTGTAAGCATGAATATTCTTCAATATTGTATATAACTTCTGACAAAAGTTTGCTTCCTAATGAAAAAATGATATCAGCTTTCATGGATTATGGGAGGTGTTTGAGAATTTACTATTTACATAAACGTACAAAACTTAACTTCGTTCTATTTTTTAACAGATGGTGACTAAATGACAATTAATCTGTTAAGATTCTTAGGTGTGAAAGTAATAAAGGAATACTAGTAGTATAACACTTAACACACTTACAAATCAGTTTATCAAGGAAACTTTTGCCTCCTACTGTATAACAAGTTAATGACTTAAGCTTCTAATCTGAAATAAAAAAGTTAAGACACACGTCTACTGCAGAAAAATTATCTGACAAATATAACTAAAAATTTCTTAAAACTTTACTATATATTTTTATAAGTATGTTTATTGATAACTGACCTGCGACCAGCAATATGTATGTTTTTTTTATTCAAACTCAATAGTTAAACGAACTAACTGAAGATAATAGCGTTCAGACTTCTTTTGGTTTTGATTGGTTTAATAGCTGTGATTGATTTTCATCAATTATGCAGGTCGCCTTTCTACCAACATCAAATGTTGCAGGTCGTTATTTATTCAGTAACATTCTCTAGTTAGATAACACCAGGAATATTAGGGCATATGAATTGTTAAGTTATGCAGACACTAATGGTCTAAATCAGGAATTCTAATCCGCCCGAATCGGAAAAAAGTGTTTTTTGTGTGTGAGCGTTTTTGTGTGCTACGTTCAATAACGCCCTGAATCAACATACTTTCTGTAACAAGCATTCTAAAAGTGCATCTTACACTTATTCGTATATGACGAATTTACAGTTACAAGTGACATTAGTTATTGCTTTGTGTTATATCTTCACGCTATGTTTAATATTTATACTGCATGCCGCGTATTCAAATAGATTCCAGGATAGGTTCAGATCTTCACTTTGTAAATAACAGAACAAAAGGTACTTTTATGACAGATCCCTATAAACTTAACTAGATAGCAAAAGACAATGTGTACTTCAAAAACTTGAATTGCAATAAAATATCCAAACATAAATCCAGTTACATCAAAACGTAAGACGTACACTTTCGCAAGAAATTCTACAATAAAACAAACTAAGTAATAACGACAAAAAGGACCAACACATCCATAAATGAATAAAACAATAACACATAATACGCATATTTGGAAATATTTTATTGAAAATTGTCACGTATGTTTGTCAAATACACACTTTCAGACAGTCCTCATTTTTAGTCATCTTGTTGTTTGAATTTCCCTGATTTTGATCCATGATGAACTTATCCAATTTTGGTGAAAAAATGGCTCATACTGCCAAACAGCTCACATCTAGACTATCTAATAATGGACCAACAAATTGTCTTTTCTCTGTCAATTCATGTATCACATATAACAGAAGCCATAGGAGACATTAATTCTTTCCTGGTGGAATCAAAGATAAAAAATCACATACAAATGTTAATATATATTATATTGAATAATAATTGATTAGGTTTTTTTTCTGGAAGACACTTATAGAGCTTTGATCTTGTTAGAAACCTCATTAAGGAATACTAAGTGAAATATTGTACCTCTAATTTATTTCAGCAAAAAAGTACGATAATAAGACAGTTCCTTTTTTATTCATTTAGCTCTGATATCAAAAGTATCCAGGCTGAATAAAACCTCAAGTTGGTAAGACGACTATTGTGAACACTTTTGTCTGAAACATATAATGGAAATTAGACATCAATAGTTTTGCCCAGCCGATATCAGCTCATTTAAGTTATATACCACGTCACCACAAAAAGCTAACAAACTCATATATTTTATGAAAGTTAATTACAAGAGACGAAAAAATAAACAAAAATATTTTTTCAAAAATGATAATATCGAAAAGTTTTATACAGTGCTCGACACATTCAAATTCTGAATCATCATACTTTATAACATCTGTTGAAGCACAAGTAAAACAAAAACAAATTATGACTGTAACATTATAAATTGAAGATTCTTTCCAACATAATTATTTCTAATTCTTAGTTGTCAACAGTTGTTTCTTGTTATTATTAAGCCGGTCAAGTTTGGGATCAGTAAATGAAATGAAAGAAGAAGAAATCATTGATAACATAATGATAGTTGTAAAGTGGTAAATAATATGCAATCTGTTAGAATTGCCAGTCAAACCGTTTTGTATGTATAACGTTTATTATATTTTTGAATATTTTTGTATATTAAGAAGTCATATAATATGATGGTAATATAATATGCTGTTATATCTAGAGCATTCCAGGCACAGAAGCCTGTGGTTCCCTTGCAAAATTGCAATATCATATAATTTTTGCAAAGCTATATTAAGTCCACAAGTAATGATCTTCAGAAAAAGGCAACATTATTATAATAATTCAAACCAGATGTTCTCGCAGAAGACAGCAATTACGTATAGAGCCTAAAGGAGTTTGAAAATTGGTACATATTTTTATGAGTCTATCAGAGATTGAAAATAAATCATTCCGAAGAATATAGCAACTATGGGAGTGTAACTGATGACGTAAAATATTTTAGAAAAAATCGACAGCCAGACATTCCTTTGGAAAGACAAAACACAAAATGCAATGCTTTAAGATCTCTATGAAATTTCTGGCAGATATTATTACTTCACAAATAACGGTGACCACAGAAGCAAATGCAATGGAAACAAAAACAGTTAGGGCAGACGTATTTTATCAAGCATTTTTAAATATAAAGAATGTCAGTTGGTATAGAAGAAAAAAACATTTCACTTAAAATTTATTTTAAAAAAAACAGACATGAATGTATAATGTCATGAATAACCTTATTTAAAGATATTTTTTAACAATTTTCTATTATTATATTCGACAGTTGTAGTGAATAAAATATTCTGTGAATTATAATATAAAAGACGAGTGTACCTAAGTTTCATAATGCAAAATTCTAGTCTTTTGGCAAATTAATTCAGAAAAAAAGAAATAATTATGTCAAAATAGCTTCGAGTTATAAACAAATAAACGAACTGGAAACAAATCAATTTGCTCACTTAATTCGATAGAGTGAACATTTTATAAACCAAGCATAATTTGCAAGTTTTAAAGCTCCAGTTTAGTCCTCGGCAAATAAAAAATGTTACATAATTGTTACCAGTATATTTACCAGCATATTTAAAAACTTTTACCCTCAGCAATGTCGCTAAGTCTAAGACTGCTTTTAACAGACTTCATATAAATGCCGCTAGTTGAAACAGTTTTCATATATTGTATAGACGGTTTTATTTTTTTGACCACCACTGTCTTCCAACAGAAACAATCAATAGATAGCAAGAACACGTAACCAAGCAAATCGGCTTTGACCTTGAAGGTAAATGCAGACAAGACCGTTAGGATCTTTAAAGTGGCATCATTTTACCGCTTGACATTAGATTTTTTTAGAAAGTATGGTCAAAGGTAAATATAAAAAATATTGATACAGTGAAATCAGATTGCTCTCCGCTGGCAATTTTGATGTTATGATGCATCGAGCCTTTAAGAGTCTGCAATTGATTTATAAGGGGCTACGGGAGTTCTTAAGTGATATATCGTTGCGAAGGCATGAGCCAGGTTAATCGTACCAGATATTAAAAACCAATTAAGATCAACCATCTACTGCAATTAATAACCTAGGCACAACTGATTTTTTAATGTGGGTCAGTATTACTGCTCCAGCTACTTTTAAACTTACCTAATAATAGTATGCTTTTTTTCTTTTTCTTAAATTCAAATGAAACTCCACTACGATTAAATTTCATATAAAATGAACATATACACTGCCGATAATAACAAAGCTGTGTTTGCTTTGTTCAAAGAACAAGATTTTTTGGATTTCAGTACTACTTGCCTAAAATGTTTGAGGCTGATAGTATAACCTCAAAACCACTTGCCTCATGAGTTATCTCACATGTATTTGGATAATTGGTTGACGTCCGATATTAAGAGAGGTCTCTTGGCTTGGGGAGACCTTTAGATATGGAGAACTTTTTAAATATTTCTTTAAATGGCAGGGTATCTGCATTTTTTGTTCCTAACTGCCAAAATGAAAAATGTTTCATTGTCATGAAACCAAGCACATATTTTAATGGTTATGTTGATTTTTTCCATTGTTGCATAACCTTCGTTAATAGACAATGTATTATGAATGGTAACTTATTAATAAAACTTAGTTGAAACTGTATGTGACACAATGGCTTACACTAAATTTAGTCTAAAACTACAAACACAAACAAATGGAATGCCTCATAGCTAAAAGTATCCAATATATTACGCCCGTAATTAATGACATAATGAGACAGTTCACTGAATTATGTGCGACTTTGTCATTACTCAAAAATGTGTAAATTTTTGTTTAATCCAACCGGATAGCGGCGCTTATACTGAGGACTTTAAATAACAGTATGTTGCCGATAGGCGCGATTTATGATGCACACTTTGAGACCATCATCCAAGAAATAGACCTGGCCGGGCTGGTAATTATATAATGTTATATGCAGTATATC
Organism: Cyclina sinensis; assembly: GCA_012932295.1. NCBI lineage: Eukaryota > Metazoa > Mollusca > Bivalvia > Venerida > Veneridae > Cyclina > Cyclina sinensis. The sequence continues at coordinate 23,240,107 of JAAONU010000015.1, forward strand.
TAAATCCTCTGTGTATGCTTCTTCCCCCACCCTAGGTGCCAAAAGAAAATGTTAAAGAGAAAGTGTATTGCCTGACAGTCTGCTTTTATTAAAGAATCAAAGGTCTAAATGAATATTTTCATGCCACTGTCAAGCTGCTTCATTGAATGGGTAAATACATCCATATAACCCTGAGCATTCATATTGTCATAAGCATATACTAGTACTGGATTTGGCATTGTGTTCTGTTTTCAAATCTTTTGATTGATTAAAAGTTTTAAAAGCGTTTGCCGCCTTGAAATAAAAATAAAATAAAATAAAAACGTGAATAATCGCGTCTCATTTACTTGATACTTATGCACAATAGCCATTCTTACTGTTGAAGGCTTATTTATTATTATAATAGTTTATAACTATTGCATTACATAACTGAATTACTTTCGCATTATCATTTTCTTCAGCCACACAAACTTATTTCTTTTTCATTCCTGTGTCGGAACTTTGATATAAAATAATAAATATGGCAGTGCTCTCTTATTTATCGTTTATCATTGAAACTGACATTTTGTCAATAAAACGTTTACGAAACGCAATGGTGCCAATTGTTTGTTTAAAACAGACCAAACTGGTAAGGTTCATCAGCAAATACCAAGTTAGACTGGAATATCAATTTGAAACTCCTTTTGTGTATAGCATAATCTTTCCTTGAAAAAAAAAACTCTTTTACTATTGATCGACGCATTTACAAAAGAAATTTCAAAGAAATGTATTTCAGTTTTAAAATCCTTTAAAGTTTAATAAAAGATACAATAAAATATCTATCATTGACAAAAAAAACTCTTTGCACTTAACATGCTTAACATTTCTTACTATTCGCATACTAAGGAGGGTTTGTCTTTTTAATTCCAGAAGGATAGTCAACACAAAAATCTCTGCTACAAAATTTGAAGATTTGAAGCATTGGGATAAAAACAAATTTTTCATGTCTTGTTGTACAGATAAAAAAAATGAACAGCTTGATTATTTATACTTTTTACTTGTTGCTTCTTAATGACCAAAAGAGGACAAACTCTGTTCTAAGCCAGTACATCTCTAATTCTAATTATTACTGCGTTTTTCTAATTACACTTGAATGTAAGCATGTCTGCTTATGGTCATTTCAATTTTACTAATGAAGGGTATTGTTTACTTAAAACGACGAATACTGTTCTTAAAATGGCTGAGATAAAAATGGAGACTTGATTGTGTTTTTTTTTTCTTAAAATAAATGTTGTGAACGTGTTGATCTTCCATTACTTGAATGAAAACAGAAAAAAATCAACTGAATTAAACTGCTTCTGTGCACGATTGCAGCGGATCGTGCTGCATCTTGCATCAGCAACCGTTGATGTTTACTTTCTTTTATCCTGTCCTGGTTATTTATTTGAATGTGTTTACTCTCTATTCACTGTTACAAAAATAGGTTCCAGAATGTTGGGTAAACTAGAATATTGAAATTGACAGATATGATTATTGGAATAAAAGCAAATGGTTGTCTACGGAAGATAATTCACATTAAGATAAGGAAGGGATTGTCTAATCTTGTACATAATGAAAAACTGGGATAAAAAGACGAGAACCGTGTGACTGAAGAACACTTATGAGGTAATGTTTGTGAAATATCGGGACATGATATTCAATTTTATATCAAAAGATGTCAAGTTGTTAAATACGAGTATTCTGTAGAATTTTTATAACAAATATAATACATCTATTCAAAACAAAATATAGAGCACACAAAACAATACTGATATGTACGGAAATCTGTGATATCTTAACGCAGTCCATCGATTTGAGTTCGAGGGCAAATTTGTTAACTAAACAAGAGATATAAATGGTCCTAGGTCACTCACCTGTAAAAGGGGCTATCAAAAAAAAGTCATGTCACTTGAGGCATGTATCGAAAGGTAGATGGTTCAAATACTACATTGGATATCAAATATTGTTTCTAAGCCAAACCCATGGACTCTGAAGTCATTGGAAACGTCAAGAGTATCATGATTGCCCTATACTGGATATCTGGATTATTGAAACATATCACAATGTCAGTAAATATCTATTTTAGAACTGTACGATTATTACAAATGTCATGGAAGAAGCTTCAAAATAGAACGTAGGTAAACAGGTCAAGGTAAAATGAAGTCATAGTGGAAGTCTGTATGCAAACTTTTAAATAGTTAATATTTCAATGACATAGCTTAAACGCAAGGAAGTAGGTGAATGTCAAAGTTAAAGTATGCATGAAAAATTGAACAAATACACAAAAAATGCGTTGATGTAGCAAGAAACAAGGAACTGGGTCATAAGTAAATTTCAAGGTCAGACAATGTGTAATTTGAAGTCTGCATGCAAAATTATACAAATATAAATTGAAATACGAGGCTTAAAAAACAAGGAAAAAGGCCAGAAGGTCACATGAATGTCAATGACAAGGTGGACGTAGGTTAAGTACTTTTTAGCCCAACCATAGAAAAAAAATGGGGCTACCGAGGTAGGTGGGGGTACCCGGTTGAGAGCCAAGTTCTTCCAAAACCCATCTAATTAAACAGGTAATGCTGAACTAAACTGTCTAAGCTCTAGGCCTTCCACTTTTTTACAAGACAATTTCTTTACCTTTTTCCTGTATAACTCTAAATGAAACGAAGAGACCCCAGGGGCGGAGCCAATTCTGACCCAGACACCATGATTTGTATAAGCTTAGTAGAAATCTACCATACAACGCTTCACAATATTTAAACACCAGCCCTTATGGTTTCTGACAAAACGAGTGTTTTAGTTTTTCCCATATGTCTCTGAAATGACCCCTGGCGAGTCTGACCCTAGAGTAATTATTTTAATGATTTTGATAGAAGTACATCTAGGCTCTAGTTATTGTGATTCAGATAAGAAGATGTTTTCAACCTTTCCCTATATAACTCTATGTAAAATCAAGTGACCCTGTGGATGGGGTCAATTCATAATTGTAATCATGATTTATAAGAATTTGGTAGAGGTCTACTAGATAATGCTACACAACCAAATATATAACCTTCAGACCATCTGGCTTCTGCCTTCAGACAAAGATTTTTTTGATTTTTCCTTTCAGTTGCCATGGCAACCTTTATAAATTTTTTAAAGGAGACAACACAGAAGTTATTCCTGTGAAGTTCATTGCAATTGGCCTACTGGCAGAGATGCTGTTTGAAGTTAAATGTGGACGACGGACGGACAATAGAGCATACTAAGCACTGAAAATGCATTCTTTTTCTGTATCAAAAAACGACAGTAACAATTTTAGACTACATAATATATAGAAAAGCCTTTAGGCATGAAAGAAGGAAGTAGAATTTATCATCCAGAAAAGGGAGATGTCCTCTACATCCTGAAATCTCAAATGAAAAGATCCTTCAGTTATTACTTGATAAACAATTGATACTTTTATCGGTAAGTCCACATTAGTCCTAGAATTTCAAAACAATACCATATTCTTGCTAAGCTTTCTTCACAGAAATCTTCATTAGCTTAATCTTCAAACTGAACGATTTTTCAAACTTGAATTGAAATAAAAAACCAAACATAAAACCCGTTACATCAAAACATAAGATATACACTTAGATAGGACATTCTACAATAAAACAAAATAAGTAATACACGATATTAAGGACCACCACGTTCATAACAAATGAAAACGATAAAGCATTTGGGACGAAAAAAAACGCGAAATCTTTTAATTGGAAATTGCCACTTACGTTAGTCAAATACACACTATAAGACAATCCTCGTTATCAGTGTTATCTTGTTCGTATGTCATTGATTTTGATCCATGATGAATTTATCTACTTTTGGCAGAAAAACGGCTCATATTGTCAAACATCTCACGCTGTGATTTTCTAACCATGGACCAACAAATTGCCTTTTCTCTGTAATTTCATGTATCACCTATAACAGAAGCCATAGCAGACATTAATTCTTACCTGGTGGAATCACAGATTTAAAAAAAAACACATAGTTACAAATGTCAATATATATTGAATAATAATTGATCAGGTTTTATTTTCTGGGAAGCACTAATAGAACCTTGATCTTATTAGAAAATTTATTAAGAAATATTCAGTGAAATAATGTGCCTCTAAATTATTTTAGGGAAAAAACAACTTGATAAAAGAAATTAAAATAATACCTTTTTGTTCATCAAGCTCTAATATCGAAAGTACGCAGGCTGAATAAAGGATCAAGTTGGTCAGACGGCTGTTATGCCCAGACGATATCAGCTCACTTAAGTTATATACCACGTCGACACACAGAAATAACAAATTCATTGATGATATGGAAGATAGTTACAAGAGCAAAACGTATTCAAATATGTTTTTTTTCAAAAATGGTAAAATTGAACAGTTTGATACAGTGCTGGAAACATTTTAATTCTGAAACATCATACTTTATTACATCGTTTTAAACACAAGTAAAACAACAACTTATTATGAATGTTACATTATAAATTGAAGATTCTGTCAAACACATTCTAATAATCATATGTAATTGTTTTGGCTTTTTGGTCAACAGTTCTTTGACTTCCAGCTGGGCTAAAAATCGTTGTATATATATTTGTTGTTATTATTAAGCCAGTCATGTCTGGAATCAGTAACTGAAATGAAAGAAGAAGAAGTCATTTAAAAAATACTGATAGTTGTAAAGTGGTAAATCATATGCATCTATGCATATATCTGTTTAAATCTGTTTAAATTGCCAATCAAATGATAGTAACATCAAATGCTGTTATATTTAAAGCATTCCAGGTGCTTTCGCTCCCGTTCACAGATCATGGTACAAAATGTGTGGTTTCCTTGCAAAATTAACTCTCAGACTGATTATTGCAATATCATATAGTTTTTGCAAAGCTATATTAAGTCCACAAGTAATGATCTTCAGAAAAAGGCAACATTATTACAACAATTCAAACCAGATTTTCTGGCAGCAGACAGCAATGACATATAGAGACTAAAAGAGTCTGAAAATTGGTATATATTTGTGTGATTGAAAATGATAAATCTTTTCGAAGAATGTAACTGTTGACGTTAAATATTTTTGAAAAAAAAATCGACGGTCAGACATTCTTTAGATAGAGGGAGGACAAAATGCAATCTGAAAGTAATAAATTTTTAGCAGAAATCATTACTTCACAAATAACAGTAACAACAAACGCAAATGCCATAGAAACCAGTTAGGGCAGATGTAATTTTATCAAGAATTTAAATAATTATAAAGAATATCGGTTAGTACAGAAAAAGCATTTTACTGGGACATGAAAACTGAAACATGCTGATGAAAGCTTTACCGAATGGTCAATGTAGTAAAATGACGTTAAACAAAATAACATAACAGTGGTATTTCTCATGAAAATCTACTTTGCTGTCTTTTCGATTTTAATTTTGTAACTACAAATGCATGCTCAAAATTACTGCAGAAAAACTATTTGTCAAATTTGTGTTGTTGTTTTTTTTTCTTTCAAATTGAAACCACAGGATGTTTAACATAAATAAAGTAACTTTGGCACAAAATGTCAATGGAAATTTGTCTATCAGTCATAATCCTGATCTTGTTACATTGTGATTTAATGACTTAACATCTATTTCGTCAAGCGAAGAAACCCTTACATATAGAATAAGCTACCATTAGACGTGTATTCATCAGCCTGTGTTCCGCCATTATAGTGGATGATCATAGCTCGATGATGAAAATGACAAGAAGTGTAGAAGTGTAATCAACAAAACATGTAAAGCTTATTGCAGCTGAGATGTTATATTGAAATTTTATTAGCTCTGCTAGACTTCTGTAGCTTTCTGGCCAATAAGCTACACAGAAACAAGAATAGTTTTTTTTATCTCCATGTGGAAAACATTATTCATTTCTAAGAAGGAAGACAGCAAGCAATAACAAACAAAAATGTACATACTTACGCATCACGTCCTAGAGTAAGTATCTCTACCGTTTGTGAATGATATATTTTATGGATGTAACACAATTTTCCATCTTATTTTTTTTTATTCTACAAGTTCAGTAAAATGTTTTACTAAACTACTCCCTTGACGAATTGAAAAATAAAAGTTAAAATATTAACGAGTGCCAGATTCTCTTTTTTTCACATGACCAAAACAACCTTAAAATTTGTTTTCTTAACACTTTTCATCTGAAATTTGCAGGGGGGGGGGGGGGGGGGGAAATGCCGTAAAACATCCGCCAGGAAATTAGTTTGAAATAAAATATGTCGGCCAGACAGGACATGAAAGACGTCTCTTTAAAAAAAAATATATCATTCCAAATTCTAAATTGAAAACAACACGTTATAGAATTATTTTTAAGCAAAAAATGAATGCGTTATGTTGTTTGACATTATATTATGAGTGTCATATAAACAAGGGCGATCAGTGATCACGTGTCGCCTGATGATAGCCAATTAAGCAGTTGTATTGAGAGGTGATTGGACAGTTTGTTGGCCAAAATGCCTTTTTTATTCAAGGACCATTCAATCATTCAACCAAAGACCCGTTCGATATGAGCAAGTACTTGAGGTACCGATCAATCCTGTAAAATTGCATTCAAATTGCATTAGTAGTAGAAGAGAAGTAGTTTGGATAAACCTTAAAAATAAAAATCATTAAAGGGCAATAAGTCTGAAAAAAATCATTGAACTGGAAAATGCCGACGATATGCAAAACAAAACTTTGTACTGATCATTCCTGTAAAGTTTGGATGAAATCGCACCAGTAGTTTTTGAGGAGTAGTCCGGACAAGTTTTGTGACGGACGGACCGATAGACAGACAGACATACAGACGATGGAAAAATAATTCCTTTATGTCGTGGCTACTTTGTAGCATGTTGCAGCTACTGTGAAGCCTGCAACACAAAAATCATTAATGGGCCAAAAAGCCTTTTTCATTCAAGGGACATAACTCAGCCAAAAATCATTCAACTGGAAAATCCGTTAAACTTGCGCAAGTACTTGAGTTACTGGTCAATCTTGTAACATTTCATTCGAATTGCTTTAGTAGTATAAGAGAAGTGGTCCGGACAAACTTTAAAAATAAAAATCAGTAAAGGGCCATAACTCTGACAGAAATCATTGAACTGGAAAATGTCGAAAATATGCACAACTACACCTGGTACTGATCATTTCTGTAAAGTTTGGATGAAATCGCACCAGTAGTTTCTGAGGAGTAGTCTGGACAAGTTTTGTGACGGACTGACAGACGGACGGACAGTCGACAAGTTATCCCTATATGTCGCGCTACTTTGTAGCAGGCGACACAAAAAGCGTGATTTCATCAATTTGAATTAATCTTATGTTGACATCCCTACTACCACCGTTTAAAACAAAATCACAATGCCAGTAGTGAGTTGGGAAGGTGTTTTACTTTAAGATTTTACTTTGGTCAATAAATAAATAAAACTTTTCTTGTTTGTTTTTGTATCATTTGTCAGACAAAGCCATGTCAGTTGATATATAATTCTGGCGGATTTATGGACCATTAGGTACATAAATGCCAATATTTTTCTCAGAATTTGTAGAATGATTATTGACCAAATCGTAAAAATGAGACACAAATAGAACCTTGATTTGATTTTTACAGCTTCAAAGATGCTATCTGATGTAATTTTGTAGATTCAAAATCATTTTAGGAATAACATGATTATCATTTTCAGATATGTTGTAACGGTTTTTTCCTAATTATTAAATTAAACATTTTTTTTCGGTAAAAAGACAAGAAATTACGTGATTATCTTTGACAACTGTAGTGATTAAACTTTCTGTGAATTATTATTTCAAAGACGAGTGCACCTAAGTTACATATGCAATATGCTTGTCCTTTCGCAATTTCATTCAGAGAAAAAGAAATAATTATGTCAAAATAGAGTTCTAAACAAATGCACAAACTGGAGACTACAAATTTATTTGTTCGCTTAATTCAATAGTCAGAGTGAACATATTATAATACACATTTTTAAGATCTAAACGTTGAAGCAGCTTTTATATAATAATTGTATTGACGCTTTTTGTGTTTGACCACCAACGTCTTCCAACAGAAACAAGCGATAAATAGGAAGAACGCGTAAACAAGCATATCGGCCTTGACCTTGTATTAGACTGCTGACAGGACCGTCTGGACCTTCAAATTTGCATCATTTTACCGCTTGACATGAGTAGCTCTTACGAAGTATGACTAAATATCAAAATTAATGATATAGTCAAGTCAGATCGCCGCTCTGCTCACAATTTTGACGTTTTGATGCATAGAGTCTGCAATTTGATTTACACGGTGCTACGGGGGTCCTAAAGTGATATATCGTTGAAAGGCGTGAGTCAGGCCAACCGCATCAGATATTTGAAAAATAGCTTGAAAAAAAACCAATTAAGATCAATCACCTGCTGCAAGTGACAAATTAGACATAACTGAATTATTAATGTAGTTCGTGCTTCTGCTTGAGGTACGTTTAAGCTTACCTATGTATTTTCTTTTTTCTGAAGTTCAAATGAAACTTTGAATACAAATGAAACTTTGAATATATTTAAAAAAAGAAAAAACATTATGATTTAATGTCATATGAAATGAGCATACCAAACGTCTTTATTAATCTATAAATGTTAGTGATTAGTACTACTTACCTCAAAAGTTAGAGGCTATGATAGTATAACCTCAAAACCATCTGCCTCATGAGTTATCACACTTGTACTTGAAACATTGGCTGACGTCCGATGTTTAGAAAGGTCACTTTACTTGATGAGACCTCCGAATATGGAAGCGATATCAAAAGAAGAAAGCGTGAATAAAGATAGAAGTAAATGATTTATACTATAGAATGGCAGTGGCTGTAGACTTGAAAGAAATAATAAAAGAATTTATTCATATTACGCTTAGTTTACAAAGATCGATTCTAAAAAAATAAGATTTGTAACAATAACATACTCACGAGCAACCTTTGCTCACCAGGGTCTTGAAAATAATTCTTCGTCTATTGCCAAAGTATCAAATATCTCTTCTGACTCAGTAAATTTCAAAAGTGCTCGCTCCTGTATTATGCCTAAAGCCACATTTTTCTACGGCCGTATGTCTGGAAATAATCAACAGATACGTGACATTTTAAGCTATTGCTTAATGTATGTAAGAGCGTCTCGACCATCAGCTTTAAAGTATAGTTACTATAAAGTTTGGATTTCGACATTTCAATAAATACATTTTTAATACTTATCAGGTCGAAGTTAAATCCCTAAAAATCACCTTTTAGTACACACATATTTCCTTCAAAGAATGTCAATTCAATATATTTTAGCAGGAAATATTTATATAAATTAAATGAGTGTGGACTGCAGTCCTCAGATGTTTTGTCAAAATGAAATACGTTCAATTTCAGTTGTTTTGTTGTTGTTGTTCTTTCTTTCAGTTTAAAAAGTTGCGTATTTATTCTCAGAAAAGGACAGGCAAAATATTTTTTTATATTATATCATACTATTCTTTTCATGCGTCTTCACGAAGTTCGTTGTGAGAAAAATATCAACTAAAAATGACTAAAATGTGACATGAGTGAAATCTAATATAATTATGTATGTTAGGAAATTAGTGCATCGCCTTGCAAAACTGATACATCTCTTTTCTTTCAAAGTGTTCAAGTAGACACATTAGTCAAAATAAAATAATAAAAAGTCAATAAACGTGTTAAAACAGGTCTAATGGATCATTAATTGAGACTTTTGAGAAAATATAACCTTCACACTGGTGTAAGCTTTACACTGGTATAACCTTTACACTGATGTAACCTTTACACTGGTGTAACCTCCACACTGATGTAAGCTTCACACAGTGTGGATTATACTCACATATGACATTTATAGATAAGTGTTAGTGCGTAATTTATGTAGATGTCCAAACATTTTGGCAAATGTCTGAAGCAGCTCTCTTTATATTAAAATGCATGTTATCATTGAAGTAAGTGATATTGACGGACTATGATATTTTATCCTTACTTTGTCCGGTCCTTCAGACTTTTTGGCGAACAAACACTTCTGTCATGATACTTGCACGTACATTTCAGAAACAACTGCTATATGTCAGATGTTGTTTTTTCCTCTTAACGTAGATGTAAAGCTTAAACTACTATCGAAAGACATGTTCTGTCACTAACGAGTAAGAAGGTGGTTTATTATCTTCTGTCCATCATTAAAATTCCTGGCAAGTATCTGTGAATTGCAAAGTCACACATTTTTGTGTGGGTAATTTTATCTTATTAGTAAGAAACATATTATTCGCCATTTCTTAAAATTGACCTCAATGATATGTCACGATAAATGATCCATGCAGTCGTTGAAATGTATCAGTAATGAATATTGATGAAAAACAGCGCCTATGGCTACTAAAAAATCGCAGTATATTTTCCAAGCATCATTTAACGGGAGTAAGACAGATTACAGACCGGGCTTCGATTATTTGAAAAATAAATGAGCCGTTGGATAATATCTAATTAAATCTTACCAATAAACGGGAATATGAAATTATATAATTTGTGAAAGAATATTGTTTACAACATGTACTTATGATTTTTCGTTTGACCTCTAAACTATCTGGAGCCATGTTTTGTTGTTTTTATTTTAATTTTAATAATAACGATTCTTTCTTTTGTAAAACTCCCACTATAGTCTTAATCTTTATACATTGGAGCGGCTTTCCGTGGCCAGACGTTTTATATCACCTTATTGATATAAATGCTGACTATAGCGTTAACGTTTTATACTTCCACATAAATCTAGTATAATGGAATGGCTTTTAATGTTTTGCACTTTAATAACAACCACGAAATATCACCTCGGAATTCTCTTGTTAAATTGATAGAAAATTTCACGAAATGCTCTTGGGACCAGAAACAATACTGTGCAAATGTCAATATATGGATGGTGTAAGGATATACGTAAAAGGAACGCCAGTAATTAATATCTGGAGGCGTCAAGTGCACTTTTATTTGGAAGGATAGAAACGCAGTAGATAAAAAAAAAACTTTTATAAGATTGATTAGGTTTTGGTGTGTGTCTTTTTTCTTTCTTTCTAAAATATTGACATCATTTGAAAGTGAAATGAATATACAGATTTCAATGACGTATACTTTTAAAGAAGATTTATGATTTCAAACTACATCAAATTCTTGTTCTTTAAATAGATTTTGTGTATTTGCTTATCCCATAGTACGAAACTATTAGATAAAGCTACTTCCGCATTCTGCATACAGCCATAATGCATGTTTATCAAATAAATAAATTTACTGGACCAGTAGATCGGTCTTTAAAATAAAACTTAAAATAAATGACGAGTTTCCCCTTAACGGAGAACTGTTCTCAGATTCTCAGCGTTATAAAATCGTATAAATCTGTGTCTCAGATCAGAAGCAGTTCAATGTTTTCAACTTATTTTTGTTAATAATATAAATGTCACAATTTTCAAACGGAAATTAAGAAAGCTAACGCACAGTATGCTTTGAATGTTTTAATAGTGCATACTCTTTTATGATATCACATCTACAAATGAAACGCCTTTTTTATAAAGGCAAAAGAGACTAACAAAGTACAGTGTATGCATATAGATAGAAATTAACCCTGAACATGCTGAAATTTTGTAATGGATTTGCCCAGCTTTGAATTTGGAACAGTCCATTCAAAGTTTAAGGGATTTCAATATCAAAATACAAAAATGCAGCTACCAACAGTATAGAGCCTGGTCAGACTGCACGGATGTGCAGGCTGGCCTGGCTCTATACTGGTGGCAAAGGCTAATCACTTTCGGTTCCAGCGGGTTAAGGGTTAAAGCTTCAGACTGTATATTCCCATTGCATGTTAAAGATATTTATTTTATGCACTGTATCACACGCTAGGTGAAATAAGGCATTAGTGTTTACAGCTTATTTTCTGTAAAACTTAGTTAACATTTTCCAAATGTTTGATATTGATGCTCCAGTAACAAGAACGATTTTGAAATAGAAATCAATACTTTTGAATGAAATATAATGGCATAAATATGCTAAAAACAACACTTTTACACGTCGAATGTTACTACGAGTAATGCCACAAACCTGTTATTTACAGAAAGTCTATCGTTTTTAAGGTCACTGCTGATTGAAACGCTTTTCCGAGATTTGATAAGCCAGAAGAATTGAATGTACTTAGTATTTTCCTACTTTAAAAACTAAAGGCAGGTATTTTATGGGGGAAGATTTTAAAAAGACTGATTATGAATACTTGAAAACAAAATTGGCATAATTCTTGAGATTCTGTATAAGTGCAGTTATTTTTAGCAACCACAGAAAGCTGTGTTAGATGAACAGATCTCTTAAGCTCATCTGAAAATCTAAAAGCAGATATTTTATGGGGGAAGATTTTAAAAAGACTGATTATGAATACTTGAAAACAAAATTGGCATAATTCTTGAGATTCTGGATAAGTGCAGTTATTTTTAGCAACCACAGAAAACTGTTTCAGATGAACTGATCTCTTAAGCCCATCTGGATAAAAAAATGATACGACTGAAGTTGCTCTGAGTTAAAGACCTCCTTCTGTCGTAAAATTTTCATCAAGCACTAAAAAGGTTTTTAATTAAAACAACAAAGGAAAATAAACATCAATGGACTTATGAGGCTTAACAGTACTTTCAAAATTAATGAAAATTATGTCACTGAGTTTTATAGCATTCAATCCTTACTTGAGTGATTTGTAAATCGATTCTGACGTATGTTGTATTTAGGTATCACACAATTACTGTTACAAGTTAGAGAGAGACATTCATAGTACCACTTCGACGGATTTAATTTTGTATTCGGTGAACCTTTACAGATGTATATTTTTGTGTACAAAAAAGTCCATGCATTGGCTTTTGTCCTTTTTACAAATGTTGCAACGTCACGATTTTTTTCTGTATTATCCAACTGGCATCTTTGTAACAATAGAACATCTACAATATTAACGACTGACAGTCAAAACAATCGATACTTTTAAACGAAATATGACACATCTCTGCTGAAAAAAATCATTTACACTTTTACACAAATGTAACTATGGATAAAGCCACACATCTGTTAGTTACAGAAAATGTATCCTTTTTAGAAAGGTCATTGCTGACTGAAAACGCCTTTCCCTGATTTGATAAGCAAATCAAAATGCATGTGCTCACCTGTTTTGAAAAAAATAAAGGCAGATATTTAAAAGCAGGCAGTTTTAAAAGGGCTGACTGACTGATTATGAAAACTTGAAAACAAAATTGGCATAATTTTTGAGATTCTGAATAAGTGTTCTGTTACTTTTAACAACCATGAGATGATATTTTAATAGAAGAATTGATCTCTTAAGACCATTTGGATAACAAAAGTTTGATTCAACTGAAGTTTGGTCTCTGTTTAAAGTCTCTATCTGTCGAAAAACTTTCTCGAAAAATTATCATCAGACACAATTTTAATTAAAACTTATTGCATTTAAGCTGAAAATAAAGGAATGAAAAACATCAAAGGACTTATGTAGCTAAACAGCACTGATTTTTTTAAAGCTTCAAAAATAATGAAAACAATATCAGTGTGTTTTTATAGCATTCAATCCTTGCTTAAGTGATTTGTCAATTCATACCGACATATTTTGTATTTTGGTATCATACAGCTACTGTAATGATCTCAAAGGTACATTCATAGTTTCACTTCGACTAGTCTAATCCAAGTTAATTTATATTCATTTTTTTTCTCCGATGTACATTTACTAATTCGCACAAAAGATTGGCATTTGTCTTTTGAAATATGTGCTGTATTATCACCCATTATAATTATATACATGTTTTTATTCTTTGATAAAGATAGAACTTCTTCAATATTTCCAATTAAATTTGATACTGTAAAACAGATCAAAACGAAAAAATAGTTAAAGAAAAGATTGTCTCGATGAATTGGATTTGAACGAATGCTCTTCGGTGAGCAAGTCTCAAATCTACATAAATCAATGGAATTGAGTACTCTTCGGAATAGAGGTAAGGCGTATCTTACACCTTAAACTCAAATTACATGGATGATTAAAATCTATATATATTACATGATTATATTGTCATAATCTTTTTACAATATTTGTGGCGTACAGTAAAGACCCGTTAAATAAAGCCAGTCAAAAATTGTCTTAAAACTGAATCGGTCCTTATAGGTGATCTCACTTGTTTTAAATTTTAGATGTTTCACAAATGGCAAAATTTCTCAGGATTTTGAAATCACCAAACCTTTACTGTATTCCGCTGATGAATTTTCTATTTACGAACATCAAGTCACATTGACGTGCAATATAATAATAGTCCTCTTTTAAGTAAGTATTAAATATAATATGTAGCTTATACGTAATACTTGACCTTTCCAATATTTATATTAACCTTTTGGATAACCATCAATTTACATATAAACATATAAGGTCAATTCAATTTAAATTACTGAGAGTTCTGCTTATATATCAACAAACAGACAATTAAATGCGAGACCGGGAATCCTCCCAGCAGTGTTCATATATAATATCTAACTTGCTGCCATACTTTACTTAGAAGTAGTAATTACTGACCTTAAAATGAGGAACATCTCGTCTATCACCATTTAGTTACTGTGCGTTAGGTTTCCAAAGACAATTTAATATAGATCATATTAACTTACCTATATCTTAATGCTTAATTTTCAAAGTGCCAGCATCTACGGCCAGATATATTAACGCGCTGAATTTCGTATTTATATACTAAAAGACAATGTCTAAACTATATATAGTATTTTTTTCCATTTCCTTTTTTTCAAATTTGACAATTCGTTTCTTATAACAATTCAAGTCAAAGAGAGACAAACGTTTCCTTATTTAAGAAATAGCCAATTAACTATGTATTATGTTGAACAAGAAGCCCAAGGGCAACATATCGAGTCCGCCAGGTGTCAAAAAGACAATACGATCAAAATGTGTGTAATTCGTTTATTTGCAGTTCAAATTTGGTGGAAATATTGGTGACGGAATGGTCACATAGACAACGATTCACAAAACATTATAGTTCTAAAATGGGGTAAGTTCCAACTTCATGAAAAGAAAAAAAATATTATAAAGATATTAAAGAGAAATAATAAGAACACCTTGCAGTGCTATGCACTTCTGCTAAATGTCCCTTATCACTGTGAAGTTTTAACAAGGTTCCTCTAAAACTTTGGAGCAATACTCTTTAAAAAAAAGTGGTGGTTGGATTACTCAAAATAAATGCCAGGCAGAGTTGTGGGTCTTATAGTTTTTGAGTTTTGCTCCAGACAAAACATCAATAACGAGAAATAGTTATACAAACAAATATGGTTATTGCACAATGGACTTCAACTCTCCAAGATCTATCTTTTGACAAAGATTAAGAGAAATCGTCAAGAAAAAAAATATTATAAAAAATGCAACTATGACCTTGATCTTGACCTTCAAGCTCACGATGCAAGTCTTGCCCGTGACACACCGCCTCAACAAGGTTTTTTTTAAAAATCATGTATAAATGGAGATGTTGTGGAAAATGGAAGCCATTAACATTTTTTACATTTAAGCTATTACTTTGACATTGACCTTTGAGCTAAGAACATGGGTCTTGCATGCGACGCGCCGTCTTGTGAAAGTAAACAAAAGACTAGGTATTTAAAAAATTTTGTGTGCTGGCAGAAGATATGGTCCGGACAAGCAAATAAGTCCAAAGTACTAACATGCATGGAGACATCATGACCCTGGTAACCAAATCTCGGACGGAAGTACTAATGCACACACTCACACCGAATCACCATAGTGACAAAACCTCACCAAAAGCGGGCTCGATAAAACAAAGTCCCTCACTTCATTCCTACAGTTGATGTTTTTAAAAGGACTTGCCTTTGAAATATCAAGGTCATAGAACATTTCATATTATGATGAAACTACGCAGATCGATCAGACATGTTTTGTCACCATATAATGAGATATGAAATTCAGTCACCATTTCAAAAATTATTTCTAATAGGCAATATGTACACCAGGTGTATAATAAGAACTCCTTAATTTACTACAAAACAAAGGTTTATGTACAAATATTAGCTAAGTAAATAGAAAAGAACAAGCTATGCTCTTGAGTTAAAGAGAGAGAGAGAGAGATTGTGTGTGTGTGTGTGTGTGCGTGTGTGTGTGTGTGTAAATGTAACCGCCGCTCTTGAGTTAAAGAGCGAATGTATATCAGCATACCTCGAGTTAGAGAGAGAGAGAGGGAGAGAGGGTATCGGCAGTTCTTGTGTTAAAGAGGGAATGTGTAAGTGTATATTTAACTCTTTATAGGTCGTGACATGAAGTCATTTTAACATAAGAATACATCTTTCTCTTTCTTATACAATCCTATGGAAAGCTCGGTCCATTAGTAAGCCTTCTTGACAACTGCGCTTATAGGGTATTTTGAATATTAGGTGCCTATTTGGAAATGCAAAAGGCTCAGATGATGCACCATAGTGTTTCCAGAAAATATTCATCGAATAACTCAAGTACTTTGTACGTAGATCTTGACATTTCAAAGCTTTAGATTGCTTTTCGTTAGAATCAATTCTCATTCATAATTAACGTATCTGTCGGGCAAAAGGAAAATGACAATTCAAGAGGAAATTATATATGCTGTGTCTATTCTTATTCCTATCCTGTATGCGACACTTACTGGTCTTAATATGAACCAACTCCATAACTCCATTATATTACCAGTAAGTTAAAGTTAATAGCAGATAATGAATGAAGAACTGATAATTATAAACATCTGGACTGCATGGTGGTTTATCCACATTATTAAAAAAAGATAAAAAAAATTACTGGTACCCAAGCTAAAACATATAAGATTTACCATTCAAAACGATTAATTTTCCGACCAATTGCGGCAGTAAGTTCAGCAGTCTGTTGTATTTACCAATCTAGAGTTTGCTTGATATTTGCACTAGCTTTAATTTTACTTTCATTAAATGTCGAACTTAAAGCCGGCTCGAAATTCGCGTCAGTTCGAAATTCACATCATAAAGTTTGAATTATCGATCTTTGAGCTGGCTCTAGATCTGCACTAGCTCGAATTGCACTTTCACTAAGTATCGGTCTCAGTGCTGGCATTACATGATTTTTTCTAAACAGTAGCTGCAAGAGATACGATTGTCTTATTAGAAAGAAAAAAAGAACTTCAATTTTGAAAGTCCAGTTTGTTTATTCATGTTATTAACCGGCTCTTTTTTAAGAAATAACGATTGTTTGTGTGGAAACATGAACAAACATTGCATCTTAATTAAATCCTGCGTTAGTAAAGTGCTGAAATCATATTCAGACTCAGGTAAGTCTAGACAACACTGCTACAAGTAAATATTCATCTGTTGCTAAATAAAACAGAAGCAATAAGTCCTTGGACGAACAAGAAGCCATGACGTAGTTCTGTCATACAAAAGTAAATACTTGAACAATCTTTGTTCAATAAGAGAGGCCACATATTTTCCCACAGTATTAGGTTAATTCAAACAACTTAAATCAAACTCCACACTTGCAAAATCGCTTTTGTTTGGAAGTTTCCAATATTTTTTATCGTTTTTCAAGTGTCAAAAATTGACTTTCTCTTCAAATACATGAATAAAATCTTGATTTTCGATTCTCCTTATGTTGGTTTTTTTCGTACTTTCTTTTTCTTATTGCAATGATTTATATAAGAGCTAGACGTTAAGGTTATGAAACTGCAAGCAAATTTTGATTATTATACCTCAGTGGCTGTGTTGTTTATAATTGTCATACGCGAGATACATGTGCATGTATCAACCTGTGACATGATATATATTTCACTTCTGACGCTTTGGTAGACATTAACTGTCTCAGGTTAATACTATTTTATAGCACTTTCGGAATTTGATATTTATGTAATATTATCATGTGAGTATTTTTCTTGCTCTTCACAAGCTTTATATTAGAACAGCCTTAATAACCAGATGGAAATTTTTAAAACAAATGCTTGTTTGTTCTATTGTTGTTTTTTTTTTTTTTTTTTAGATTTTCATTATCATTTAAACAAAATGAATTTGTTATATCACTCCATGGTTTTCTGTAATGATATATGAAAGTGGTCTATAAATGCTTACCCTTATGGAATGAGTTATGCTCTTTCTGGTCTCCCAATATTCACTCGCCTCTATCTTCAGGAATCATTTCAGAGGTGTCTTTTTAGTAACAGGACAAGTCATCGAACTGATACTGTGACGCTGTTTAAAAATAGAAATAATAAAAAATTAAAGTTTCAGGAACAACAAATCGGTCTTTGATGACGCTGATCTAATTATAGTTGACAACTACACATAAATATGACTTCAGTCTTGTATTTTCATAACGCATTACCAGCTAAGCAATCACTTTAAGACATTCCGCATAAGTAATCCTATTATCTAGTTGAAAACGATTCTTTATCAGACTTAATTTGTTCTTTCTAAAAACAACTTTTTTTACAATCTACTTTCTTTATGATAAATGCCAGTGTCATTAAGTCATTGTACAATGCGTTTCATAAAATGTCAACAATTATGTAATGTTGATGTCTTAATGATAACACTGTGGTATTGTCAATAGAATTTATAGGCTAGAAACTATTAAGACTTACTAAAACTTAAACACTGTACTAGTATTTTGATGTCTATAAAAAAATTCTTAATTGGAGACAGTAAATGTAAATATTTTACTTTCTTGAAATTCAGCAAAGTTAAGGAACCCTCAGAATGTAGGCTGCCAGAAAACTTAGTTTGTGGCAGTACAACGTGATTTGTGGCAGGACAACGAAACTTATGGCAAGACAACGTAATATGTGGCAAGACACTGTAGTTTGTGGCAAGACAACGTGCTTTGTGGCAAGACGACGAAATTCATGGCAAGACAACGTCATTTGTTGCAAGACAACGTAGTTTGTGTAGAGATAACGTTATTTGTGGCGAGACAATGTAGTTTGTGGAGAGACCACGTCATATGTGGCAAGACATCGTAGTTTGTGGTCAGACAAAGTAGTTTGTGGTAAATAAAATAATGTGTGGTGACATATCGTAGTTTGTGGCAAGAATACGTAGTTTGTGGTGACTACTTTGAGGCGAGACGTCGTAGTTTGTGGCAAGACACTATAGTTTGTGGTGAGACAACATAGTTTGTAGTGAGACAACGTAATATGTGGGAAGACAACGTAATATGTAGGAAAACAAATTAGATTTTGAAAGTTTGGCTAGACAACGTAATATGTTGCAAGACAACAAAGTTTTTGGTGAAACAACGTAATTTGTGGCGAGACCACGTAATGTGTGGCAAGACAACGTAATATATGGCAAGACATCGTTGTTTGTGGCAAGACAACGTAGTTTGTGGCAAGACAATATAATTTGTGGCAAAACAACGAAATTTGTGGCAAGACATCGTAGTTCGTTGCAAGACAACATAATTTGTGGCAAGACAATGATATTTATGGCAATACAACGTATTTATGGCAATTAAAAAGTATTTGTGGCAAAAACCTTTACGATATTTTGTGGCAAGACAATGATGATTGGTCGTGTTTAATCTGTCTTTAAATTAATTTGATCAGTCTTTTTTTATCACTAGTTTCCAGAATAACGAAACGTTTTCCTATGTAGATTACCCTTCAGATAACTGATTAAATAACACAAATTTCCAAATGACACATCTGAACACGTCTTCATGTGTTTTGAAAAAGATAATAAATAACCTGTAAATGTGCAATTTACTTTACCTTGGCATTGTAATATTAATTCAAATGTTCTTTCATTCATATAATGGTATACACCTGACGATTACAAGAAAAGTGGTCTTCCAGTTGTCGGAGGAAATGTCTAGAAATGGAAGTGTTAGGATTCCAGTTCCTGACAAAATATTATGTAATCAAAATCTGTGTGCACATATCTTTAGTTCTTATTCACACAAGAAACGTTTTGTTTATTTTAATTTCTTCATGGTGTCAATGTAATATTAAACAAGCACACTGTTTACCTTAGTCCATTTGCCCATGTCCTGTCATAAAAGTACACTAAAATGTCATCACACAAAATGTCTAAACAAGTAACCGACTGTCAGCGAAAATAACGCTAATTAAGACTACTGTTAGGACGAACATGATGGGTAAAAACAAAATTTGTCTTAGGACAATTCTAGCTAGTTTTCAGTAATCCGGTTTCAGTAGCAAAGACAATTTTATTAGAGACAAAGTAGTCGTAAAATTGTTTTACCTTCTTATCAAAGTTTCGAAAAACATTTGTGCATCGACTCTCTCTGAATATGCATTAAACTGTCTTCCGTGCCGCTCATTGTTTAAAAATCTTTTATGAACGGATTAAAAAGTATCCGACATGACCTATTATTGTATAAAGAACAGTCACTTAGACGTTTTTACTCTTGTATGACAATCGTTCCAAAAATAAGACTTTTCACGTGCGCAGGAGATTCTAGATCTCTTTACTGCGTATCTTTATATACAGCTTCGTATCCAAATGTTCATCTAGTATATATGTAAAAAGTTAGTTTAATGCTGATAATGGCTACCATACGCTATTTACTTTAAAGTCTTTATTACAGCCAAGTTGGAAAAATGCTATAAGAATTACTAACTAGTTCAACTATGTATTAGTTTAAGTATTAACATAAAAATTTGGCTTAGTGTGAAAGCGATAAATGTTTTGACCTTTCAACGAAACATATACTTTTACATTAAATGGTTGTTATCTCAACATGTTTATCCCGTTAGAAGACCTGATATTTGTAGCCTGTCGTCAATACAATGCGTATAAAAAAGTGCCACCTAAAGTTTCTTGCATAATGTGTTTGTGTTATTTTTTATTCAGACTAGGTGATTTGGGTATACCGGGGAACAACTCGGGCT
Source organism: Cyclina sinensis (assembly GCA_012932295.1). Taxonomy (NCBI): domain Eukaryota; kingdom Metazoa; phylum Mollusca; class Bivalvia; order Venerida; family Veneridae; genus Cyclina; species Cyclina sinensis. Next base: position 23,261,047 of record JAAONU010000015.1, read on the forward strand.
ACAAATAGTGCTTATGCTTTTCGGTGACAATATGTGACAATCAATCTCGACAAGCAGAATTTACATCACTTGGAATATTTTCTTATATTGTGATTAGTTCCATCCCAGCGCATTTTGTCTTCACTGATAATGCAAACTAGTAAACGAATTTCAGGTATATACTGCCCACAAGGTGCCCTTTACCAATATATCGTAGAACCTGAATCTCTCTTTCCGTTGCGACAGTATAATCTGAGAGTTGGGCAATGTATTGCACAGGCATACTTCTCGTTATTATAACACTTGGGCACTATGTAGGCAAGGCTTTCGATTTGATGTTTTATCGTTTGCTGAAAAATACATATATATTGTCTTCTGTCAATGTGTCATCTAAAATCATGAAAAGATTTTTTGTTGAATTATTTTTAGTGCGTGATATAGCACTGAACAAGTTTTGATCAATTCCTTATCTCTATCAGAATTTATTTATCTTCCTGCTCACACAGAGCATCTTCGCAAGAACGTCATCGAGCAGATGTGGATATAAATAACTCACTTTACGTCAAATTTGTTAATACGGCCTGTCTGCATCTTGCTTAATGTCGGTGATTATCTGTGATGGCCAATGAATTTTATTGGCCTAAACGTGCCGGAGGTTGAAATCAAGCAATTATAGGTGAAGTTGGTAAAAAGGTCAATGGAACTAGTGTGCCTAAATATCTGTTCTCAAGCATTTGTTTCCGATGAATTAAAAGTTTACCGTTTATTAAGAAACGTATAACGCTCTTTATGCTTTTACATTAAGAAACCTTTCTACTTTATAGATGTTCCAACCCTAAAATAATTCTCAGAAATCAATTAACTGGAATAATGAACAAGCGTTAATCTATTTATCTAAGAGACAGAAAAACTATTAAGTGCAGATATTTTTAGAAGTTGTGTATTGCAGGTCGACTAAGGACATTTTCCCCCGACATATTAATTGAATTATATACTGTTACTGAATTGCTAACACTCATGCCGGATACGAGTTAGCGTATAAATTAGCTTTTTTATGAATACTGGGCGATGAAATAATTTTGCATGGGTTCGCAAATATTTAGCTCACCTGAGCACAACGTGCTCATGGTGAGCTTTTGTGATCGCAAGGTGTGTCCGTCGTACTTCTTGCATTGTTTTTCGTCAGCTTTTAAACAACATCTCCTCCGAAACCACTAGGTCAGAGTGAATTAAAATCGCTTGTATGTTGCTTGAACGAAGTTCTGCCGAAGCTTTACAAACAATTTTATTTCATATAGAACTATAGTTGTTTTGAAACAAAAATGAAAAATAAAATTTTTCTTGTATGAAACCACTTGTCACAGGACTCTGAAATACGGATTACAGCATTGTCTTGTAGATTTATAGAAAGATTGCTCAAACTATTCCAAAAGGGTCACTTCTGGCCCCGCACGAGGGGTCTCATGTTTAACATAGATACATTTAAAAAAATCTTCTCGCTCACGAGATCTGACAAACTATAAAATAACATTACCTAATGGACATTTTCAAAGTGTGTTCAAACTTAAACCTACGGATTATTTTTGGCTCCGCCCCCGAGATTAGATGTTTTACAAAGAAAATTTTTAGCAAAACATTTTTGTTCTTGTCAGAAATTATACGGTTAAGACCTGTAGATCTGAAATTGTGTATGTCTTGTGAACCTGTACAAACATTGTCCCCTGGTCATGTTGGCTCCACCCAAGAGGTCACGTGTTTTACAATCTTTTTTTTAAAAATCTTCCTATCAGATACCATAAAGCTAATACTTTTGAAACAACTTAGTTTGAAGCATTTTCTACTAATATTGTTCTAATAAAGCCTCCTGGATTATTGTTGGCTTCACACCTGGGTTCAAATTTAAAATAAAAAATATATAGGATTCTTTTTCTTGTTTGAAATCACAAAGCCCAGACTTCTGAACTCTTGCGTGAAACATTGATTGCCATGTTGACCCTTACCAAGGTAATTTAACTTTATGCCTCTTGAATCATTTTGGCTACATTTTTCAGGCTAAGATGTTTTACACAGACATACATAGACAAACTATTTAAAATGTCTAAAATATAAAGATATATGGAAACCTTTTAAAACCATTTTCATATACCAAATAGCCTAAAACTTTGACATTTGGCATGTACCTTTTTCTGCTTGTTCTTTCTATAATACAAAGTCAAAATTATGATTGCAAAATGTTGAAATTTGTAAGAATTAGCTATACGATAGGTTTGTTTCATTGGTAAAAGATGGTCTTTCGGGTGAGATTTTAAAACCGAGGTCCTATATTTAGGTGCTATACACTGATACTGCAAAAGAAACAGGAGTGTCAATGCAATGGGACGCTTCCTGTATTTACACATCTCCCAAAATCTAAACATTCGGACATCGCTGATATGCTGTTAAACCGGTACTGACGATATACAAACTCAAATAGATAAAGAAAGTGGTCTGATAGCAGAATGCTCTGTTTATGCGTTCTTTTATTAAAATAACTTTTTTTCACAAAAGCGTAGAAACATACGATATTGTCCAATAATAGCCTATAAATGGACTCTAATACATATTACAGACTCTTACCCATGATAACATTACGTTTAAGATGTTTGTGTACCATTTTAGCTCGTAGCGATGACATAGCTTTAAAACAACACACACACTAAAATGATGAAAACAAGATTTACTCTGTATTCGTACAAATTCTATTTTGCTTAGGTATTACTGTAACAGGAAAACATGCTTGATACAAAAGTAATCCTATTGGATTAATCAAAGCAGTTTTTACGATGCCATAACTTGACACTTGTAAAAACAAATATTTCGTCTTGTATCCGGACTTACAAACAATAAAGCGACTATAAATTTCTTATCGACGTCAATAAATGTAATACGAAAATAAATACGTCTTCGTTATGACAACACCTTGGCACTTTTCTGCTGTGTTATTGCTTTCATTTTGAAGAAAGGTATTAAAAATTGTATTGATATATTTCATGTTTCGTTTTAAAAAGAGTTATCTTTGATTTTTTTCTTAGTGCAAGGTTGAAAGAGTAACACACAAATAAGCCATGTTTTATTAAAAAGTAATGAGTAGTTAGTTTGATTATCGAAGAAAAAAGACAAGAAAGTGCCTTGTTTTCTCTTTGACTTCCTTTTCTATAAAAAAGACAAATAACTGCCTTGTTTCTTTCTATTGAAAACATGGCCGTGTTTTTTAATATTTTTGTTTTGAAAGAAGCATATGATTATTTAAATGTTTTTCTTTATATACAACTGTTTAACGATATTGCCTAAATACTTACCATATCTCATATTCCGAATAACGAAACAAGCATTTCCGGACGAAACCGGAAGATGGTCCAATTTTCCACAAAACGAACGCCAAAGTGAAAAATGATTTCACATCCTCGGAGATAAGTTCTACTGTCTCCATGTTTGCAAACATTTTATCTCCAAAAATAAAGTCACTGATATCTCCTCATTGTAATAAAGTCCAAATTTCATAAAATACAGCCAACTTCTTACTAACACTGATTTGGTTACGCTTAATAACTTGATACATTTTTGCAAAGGTAACAGTAAATCCACGTTTTAAGTTCTACGTTTGCATAAATAAATTTTGTCAATGATTTATACCTTAAACCGACTGTAGTACTTTGCACGCTTTTCACGTATTTTCATTGGCTGACCATTTACCCGTGAAGAATTATCTCACAAAACTATCGTAAAATGGAATAAACATATCTCATTTTATTATACCTCAATATATCCTTCAATGTAAAACTCCCATAGACCTATGATGTGTTCTGATCGAATATCACCCTCACAGAGAATATTCCCCGGGAGATATTTCTTAAATCACCCCGGGGCACACAAATCTTACATACCTTCGTACTCAGTACTGTACTAGTTAACTCCCCTGCACTATTCTATTTTTAGTAAATTAAACGTGATCGTTACCAAAAAAAAAATTTGCCCACATATTGTGACAGGAACAAAAATTGTCGTTTCCAAGTATAGCTGATGAAAATCTGTCGCGTTTGGACGCAGATAAAGACTTCACGAATTCCAAACGTTCTATCAAACGTAGCGTGTCATTGTTTTGTAAGTATCTTATTGTTTGTGTAAGTAGCTTATATTGTAGTTATAAGATTTTTCGTTATAATAAAATAAATAATACATGGCTGTCATGGTGATAGTGGATATTGTCAGCCCGAGAACTAGTATACTAGTATACTAGTACCCTGACAGCCATGTGTTATTTATATAGTCTCATTGCTTCCGAAACATAATGGTAATAATTAAGAGAATTTGAACTGTTTTTGTACAACCTGAATTTGTGTACCACACACTTTTTTTTTGTTAATTGCTTATGTCTTGTTGTTACACATGTAACCTGATGGAATAGACATCATTTCATTACATTGCACAGAATTGTATTATTTTGCATTACACTGCACCTCACCTCATTCTGTTACGTTTTACTGCGTTGCATTGCACAGCACAGCACAATACAGCACCGCAACGCACCGCATCGCATCGCAACACTTTGCATTGCATTGCATCGGACTGTATTGTATTGCATTGCGTTGTTTTGATTATTTATAACCGCGAAGATTCGTCAAGGATAAAATAAACTTCTAACAGAAATAACAGTATACTTAAGAAATCAGCCCTTAGAATCAACGTAAACATATTACTTATTAGGCAGGCGCGTGTCAGGAACATTAAAATTGCAGAAGATATAAACAAAGTAAACAAGATTTCACTAAAGATCCTACTTAAACATTTATTAGTTCTATAAAACTTGTCCAATCCACTAATTAAAGCTGGTACAGTTTGGTCAGCCTTAATCTCGGTCGTTAATTCTATCCAGAGTCGTACTGTTCTTGGGAAGAATGAGTTCATGTGATGTAGTGTTTTTGATCGCGAGATGTAATTATGCAATACAAGAACTCCTGAAATCTAATGTAAGAAACTTTATATGCAGTATTTTAATTCAGAACTTTAGCATATCATCTCTTATTCAATCGATCCGCCATTTACTATTTCAAGAGTTCATTCGCATCCGAAGTATAACTAACTGAATGCTACTTGCGTTTTAGTTCCGAGAAAAAGATACCAGAGACTTGAAGTGTGAACAAAGATTGTTGTGCCACAGATCGGGCACAGGAACGGATGTAAAATATGCGCTACTGTCACTGCAAGTGTCTAGTGCAGTCGTTCACCTGAATTCAAGACTGTACCGGAAAAGTGTGTTTGTCCATATGGTCAATGCTTTGGACAGAGCTGAACAGCTTTTACATAATACATGTAACACACTGGACCCCTTTAATCCTTAAACTTAGTTGTTTGTTCGTGTTATCTGTCGTAATTTTATCAGAGGGAAACCAAATATAAGAAATACAATTTTAATTATTTGAAGGTTGTTACCCTTTTATACATCTTATTTCTGTGCCTTTTAAACATCATAAAAATCAAATAAGTACTAATCATTCTCCATTATTTGAACTGTCTTCTTCATATTTGCATGTTAGATGGCTCGAAGACCTAAAATACTACGGATTCTCCTTAATAAACCAAAGGAATACACTGTTTAATCACACGGCAAGTCAACAATTCGTCAAAAAACTAAGTGACCTGTAAAATGCTAACTAAAATTTCAGTATGATATCTTGAAGACATTCTGATCTTTAGATAGTCAAGACGCAGATATGCTGATAAATTCCAAGCATTCCTTACCATACCGGTGGCTTTCTTTTTTTGTCCATAAAACCTTATCATTTCTGGTTCAATTTTGTTAAAAAAGGTATCATTTTATAGACGAATGAATATTCTGCTGCATGATACAGCTTGTTTACGTCATTATTAAACAGATTTTGATATATAAAACAAACGAAATTTTGCGAGATCTTATCCAGCTGCCGCGAGATTTTATGAGATTTACACAAGTAGCTAACCTCATTAGACAAGTATTTTAGGTTTTTTGGTTGACTTAATATAGTAAACATTTGTCACTTTTTTATTTCAAATATTCACTAAATTAAGAACTTACAGCGCATTTAAGAACATGCTGATCTTCTTAAACTTATTTTTTAAAGAAAAAAAAACAAACTTTTTCATTAATTTCATTTATTTAAACGTTGCTTTCACCCGTCAACCAGTTATATGATTGACAATACACAGAGTGAAATACAGTGTACTTGACACTCCTTGATCCCCTGTTTTTTCAAGTTATCAGTAGTTATCAAAACAATGGCGGCATTCAGATTAAACCGAATAAAGTTATCCCCAAAGTTATAATTATTTGATATAACATATAAACATTAAATTTGATTTCTACTTTGTTCTACATTTTTTAATTAATTAATTCGTTCGTTCGTATATTCAAACCAGGGATAGTAAGTCCCAGCTCATCGATTTCCCGTAATAAACTTTTTCGGCCTAAGTTCAAATGATCAAGATAAAAGAATACTGATAATTCAGTTTATTTACTGTCATTTATTTTATCATTGCGCCCACTTTATCTTCTTAATATGACATAGGGTTAACCTAGTTTAAAGACACCTTACTACTTACTATGCCAATGTAGTTTACATAACACATCTATCCAACCATGCAGGACATAAAACATCCTACCCGGTAAGTTCTTTTTTTTTAATGTATCATTAAACATGTTCAGCTCCGATATATTATAATGGTGACACATGTACAGGTAAGTACGATTATGTATAATTCTATTAGAAATCACTTCTTAACTATTAGGAAGACACTTGTAGAGCATTTGATACAATTGTCAATTTTATTATGTACTATGAAGATTGAATATATATCAGAAATCGAAATCGCGCAAATTTTGCATACCAGTAACAACCGAATACCTAACTGGATTAACAATAGTTTTCTATTGAAACAGAAAGTCATTGAAGGCTCCCATCCTTGAAGATTGAAAGTGTAACAGAGATTAGATCATATAAATTTTACATGCCAGAAATGATCTAATATTTTCACTGGAGTAACAAAACTATTCATTTTAACACAGAGACTGCCACCCATCAACGGTTCCACTGAAGTCCAGCTATTTCCACGGCACCTGTTCTGAGCCATTAAGTGGTGAAACTATCGGTGAGGTTCTCCGCGCGGCAGCACAAGAGAATCCCGATCATGTTATATTCCGCACTTATGAGTTTCAGGACTCTCTTACATTACGGAATCTACAAGAACGAGTAATCTTACGTGTTTTCATTCCATTAGAGATGAATACTTGCACAATTTTCTAGGAATGAATAAAATAATTTGGCCGAAAGTAAATATCGAATAGGTCTTCCTGTAAGAATATAGGAAGTAATGTTTGACACTTTCGTAAATACCCAAGCATTCAGTGTAATGGTAAAAGTTAAACTACTTTTCTTGCACTTAAATTACATTTTTAAGCCAAAACTTGTGGAAATAGTTAGTAGTACTTTTGTTCCTTTTATGAAAATAGTTGTTCCCTTTTCTATGTACTCTAAATCATATCACAAAACGCTAGGTGTGTTTCTTTTTTTTATAAGAATCTTAGAATACTTAAACACAAACAGCCTTATGTGAAAATGTGCCTCCTACGTACGTAAATAGATGTCACGTCTCGTTTTCACTGTTGTATAATAAGTACCGTTCCTACAGGCTGACGTGGCGTCTAGAGCTCTCCTGGCTGCAGGTCTCAAGCCTGGTGACGTCATCCTTCTTGTCGGTGTTACAGATATAGAGTACTTCGTTCTGTACTTTGCTGTTACTCAAATCGGGATGAGGTTCTACTATGTACGTTTTAGATTTTTCCAGTTTCTTTAACGTTCTGTTTTCAAATTCGTGTTCTACATGCATTAAACTGTAAAATCCAGCCACTTGTTTGAGTTTACACCATTATATAATTAATATAAATCCTCATTTTCTACTACTAAATTCCTCTGTTATTTATTTATTAGTAATACATCATTTAAATACACCATTTGACAGTTCAGACTTCCGCTCATAATGCTTCAACCTGTTGACTTTTTATTCAAATCTGATATTATTTCTTCATTCAAAAAAGCCAACCATAGATATCCCATACGACAAAGAGATGCTAAATTTGTGTAACGTAAGTACTGCTTTATATATTGTGTTTGTTACACGTTTGATAATAATAATAATAATAATAATAATAATAAAGATATAAAAGAAAGAAAGAAATGTTGTGATGCTTTTGCTCTCGTCTCTGTGTCTTTCACAAACATATGCAATTCGGTGTATGAAACTAGACAGCTGTTTTTAATTGACATTTTGATACGAACTGACGTTTAACAGAAAGTAATATTTTCCTCATATAAAGGAATGACAAGACTTACTTTAGGAGAGATCTGGGTTTTTTGTTGTTGCTTTTTCACTACTACAAACAACATACATCTGATCTCTTAACAAGTATATCATTTTATCGATTAAGTTTTTACATCAAACAGAAAAACGCGTCTCCAAGTTAACTAAAACAGCAAGTCTTTTTTCTTGTTAAACTTGATCATATCTTTATGATTATATTGACTGCATGAGCCTTCTTAATTTAACTGAATCAGACCATTTGAAATATATTGTTTTTTGCACAAACCATTATATGTTATAAAGACGGAACCAGCAGCAGTATTTGTTGGCCGAGCTTTCCCATCTGAAGCGGTACCAGTTCTACAAGAATACGTCAAGTCAAGGTAAACAGCTCTCCAGCAAATGACCATGCATTTTTAGCAGTAACAACAAGTATAATTATGCCAGCATTCAAACTTTTGAAAGAAAAAAGAGACTAATATAAAGATAACGATATTGAAATTAAACATTAATTACGCCGAACATAGTCCAATTGTTTTGTTTTATAGTTTATTCGAGCTGACGATGCTGAAAGTTGCTAAGTTTTAGTCGATCCAAATTAGATCAACACTTTGAAGATAAGGATGTTGAATTTTGACTTTAAAGTGTTTTTTTCTAATTTGTTTCAGTGTAAATTCTATACCAGCTGTGGCCGTAAATAACCAAGCTATGAATTCAGAGCCGTAAGTATTATCATCGCCTTTCATGGACGCCCATATATACAAACAGTCAGATAAGAGCAGCTTTATGATAACATCGTTTCAGGATACGAAGAAAGGACAGAGATGTCCGAATTTAATTGATTCTAGGAAAAAATGGGGAGCAGTATTGCTGTTTTCATTCGGAACACTTTACTTGTCATGTGTTGCCTTCGACAAAGTCCGTTAGAGTTGATGCACAAAAATGAGAATCTCTTTAGAGAGAAAACTGGATTTAAATAAACATTGTGCGATTAAACAGCATGCGGCTTGTAGCAGTAGTCATGATATTGTTTGGTTAACTGGAATTAGACCTATATTCTTGACCTATGTCAACGATTCACTATTTGATATTTTCCATTCTGTACATCTGAAAGCCCTCGGACGTTATGTGACTGTTGCTGATCACAGTTTACTTCCGGCTTACGTAGAAAAGCTCACGATTGGTTAATACGTATATTCACACGGGTTTCTCGCTATTCGTTGAACCTCTTGTTTCCGACGAATATATCCAAGTTTATATTTCAATTGTACAAGGTAAAAATAACATAGAGACATTGATGCATGATCACAGAGGACAACATTCATTCCAAAGAACGAACGTTTGAGAAACACGAAACGTAGCTATCGTTAACATAAACACAAGACATTTTAATAAAGTTTATTTTAAAGCTTGTAATAAATTGTGATAATCGCATCTCTAATAGATGGGCTGTGTTCGCTGTGTCAACGTTTAAGTTGATTTCTTTTCTTTTCTCCTACAGTATGATCATACAATACAATAACTTCCTGGATGACGGCAAAGCAATCACAGAAGAAACATTTCAGAAAGCCTTAAATGCTGTATCTATAGATGATATTGCTGTGCTTTTTGCATCAAGTGTAAGTGAAGTATTGTTTGCATAATTTACAGTTAACTTTTCATGATCCGGAAAAATACATGATGGTGATCTGTTTCATTTAGACGTAATTTACTACCAAAATGCTTTAAGTTACTACATACTAACGCAAAAATAAACCTCTACTGAACCGCCATATTGATAGTTCCTTGCTGGATCACGTAAAGTATGTGCGCCTCACTGTATAACAGTGTTGAATGATGAGCGCAGATGGTCTCTGAATACTAAAGCAAAGCAAAATATGACGTTTGTCGTCAAGTTGTTATTTTATGATTGTTTTTGATTTTTTTTACGACTCAATTTTGTATTATCCATACATACAGGGAACCTCTTCAAGTAAGGACAAAATTGCATGTGTCACTCATCACTTCATTGTCAACATGGCCAAGTTTTCATACCAAAGAGTTTTGCCTGAAAAAACCAAGGTAAGTCAAATGAAGTATAAAAACTAAACAAAACACTATAATAAATTAGCATTGTAGACATATTGTTTTAACTTTTTCAGTCATTCCGAGGTAGAATTTCAAATCACTTTGTAACAATGAGGGTCGTATTTTGATTTGTGTGGTGTGTTTTCTATCCTGAAATAATTGGAATGGTTGTCATGACAAACTAGTGCATAATATTTGTTGGCTACGTTCAAATAGTGAAAATAATGTGCAAGCATTTTGTACTGACACATCCATCTCATTTAAACAAGATTTAACCGTACTTTCCCAATCATGGATAATAAAGTAATAGTAGCCATAAGTTAAATCTTAACGCAGATAACAGTATTTTATGTGGCATAGGTTTTACTTCAACAGTCATAACGAAATTAGGTCGAAAGTAATCACACGAAGATTTATAAAGTTTTTAACGAGAATAATCCTAATTTTGTCAAACACTTTTCTACTGCATCATCGACCGCTACCAAAAGCCTTATGAAACACGCTCTCTGATTAGTTGTTATAAAAAAGTGATTGTGGGAAACCAATTTTGCTTATATACGGTGTTTTCGGGCCACAGTTAGTGAGATGGGATGACAGAAATGTGTTTATGTCACTTAAGAAATTCGTTTCAAAAGCACTTTGATCAATATTTATGGTCACATTTTTTCCTTCGTAATGCAAATGTGCACACGAATTCCTTTGACGCGAGTTGAACTGGACACCATCAGTTTTGATGTATCTACCGATGTCATGTTTAGGCCAACATTGCATGTTTTGTCAAACACGGACATGTTTCATTGTGATTTATGAATGTAAATATTTAACAGGAAGTCATAGGTTTCCTGAACCCGATGGTAGATGATGCCGGGTGTGTGCTTCAACTGGTTCGCTGTGTATACAATCGGGTAGTGGGCGTGGCTGGACCGCCTGACATGACACCATCGCCAAGTTCTGTAGAGATTTTCATGACTTTCATTGAGAAAGAACAGTGAGTTCATTAATAACAGTCATATATGTCTGTATTTCAGAAATATATTACTGATAAAAGTTAAATCTCAAGTTTGAAAGCACATCAATACTGCGTTGGAAATAATAATATCTTTTTACAAGAACTATTGAACTTCCTTCTAAAGTTATTTTGATACATTATATAACTTAAGTCGCCGTCACAGTTTAAGTCACATATTAAGTTATCATTCTGTCAAACGTCTTGTAGTCTCTAATAATAAGTCTATTTTTCTATTTAGAATAACATGGTATGGCGGACTGCCGTTTGAACTAATTCATTGCCTAAAATCCCCAGCAAGATCAAAGTATGATTTGTCAAGTCTACGAGGAGGTAATATTCATCTCCCCTGATTATTAAAACAATGACTACAAAATTTCGGCAGATGGATTGTCCATCAGCTTTTACTGTCGCTAAGTAATACCTTTTATCGATTATAAAGTAAGAAAACACAATTAAAACATTTATACCTTTATTTTGATTACCTGCAATATTACAATATCTACCGGGTTTCAGTGAAAGATATCTACAACATGCAACTATAATGTATATCTTAATGCAGGTAATATGCTCGGACAAGTTACAAGTGATCAAACCAAACAGGAACTTATCAGGATATTTCCAAACATGGCGGTATTGCTTTTTATGAACATTGTCCAAATATTTAACTATGTTAGTTATGACCATTCTGTTATGTAATACTTAACTGCATTCGGTTTAAACAAATTTTCAAATTCAAGAAATGCAGAAATTTTGTTTGTGATTATCATGCTTGTTGAGTTCCCTCAGTATCGAATTGCGGAAGTACCTTTTCTGTCATCGTTAGATCACCTTTCACATTTCGTCTGTTTTGTAACTGTTAAAACTTCCTTTACAAGATAGATTTCTTCCTCCCGTGCATCAAAACACTTTTCATGGCGAGCAAGGTGAAATCTTTATACGGGGTTGATCTGTTTTTAAACAGTACTTTAATGATAAAGAACTCACTGCAAATGCAAAATACATCAACAAGAATGCCTAGTACCATTAAGGGAAGTGTAGTTATTCTTTTCTATCACCTTTTAGACTCAGTCTTAACAGTGCATGCATTCGTCTCTCCCTTTTTACAGACAATATTCGGGTCTACAGAGGCTTTGGCCGGACTCGCGACTTCATTTAGATGGTCAACAGAGGAACAACGCATAGCGACAGTTGGGTACCCATTCCCACACTGTGAGGTGAGTAGATCAAAAACGTAATAACATAACGAGCAACTTTGACTGGCAAATTAACAAATATAATTTTGTAAGATTTGTATATATATTTGTTGAGTTTTTTTACTTAAATTAAAAGCTCTGTTTGTATTTGTTACCCTTGGCTATATATCTAATAAATAAAGAAAATAATGAAGTCCAAGTAACCAAACAGGTAAAGCTTGCAAATGACAGAGGACAGACAGTGGCCATTGGTGAGCAAGGAGAAATCTGTATACGGGGTTGGCCTGTGTTTAAACAATATTTTAATGACGAAGAACTCACGGCAAATGCAAAAGACATCAACAAGAATGGCTGGTACCACTATGGGTAGTGTAGTTATTTATCTATTTCGACTTTTACGGATGTGGCGTTCCACCTAATGACTATACTTTAAGCATGTACAAAAGCTTTGTTTAAAGTACAGTTGAAGTTAACACCAAATAAGATAAGCTTAACATAAATCTATTAAGAAAACTGTTACAGTGTAAGTGATCCTAGAAATGTTAATGATAAATGAAACATTAAAGTTTTCATTACTATGTAGTGTTGCAAAAGGAGGCAAAGTGTTGAGCCTGGGTTTAAATCGACCAATTCAATTCAAACTAACACGTAAAGTAATTCTATCGAATAAGCTAAGCATTTTTTATTCATCGTTTTCCTTATGTCAAGAAACATTGTTAATAAATTCGATTTGTCTGTTATATCAAATAGAACGCACCACACATGAAAGACTGTAATATAGTTTACAATTTTTTATTTCAGGGATATTTGTACAATGGATGAGACAGGTCACGTAACATATATTGGTAGAAAGTCAGATTGTGTCAGATTCAAGCATTACAGTGATACGGTGTATCCTACAAAAATTTTGGCGGCAATTCAGAAAAACGAGAAAATTCAAAATGCAAAAGTAAATGACCCTTTAAATATAATGTATATATCTTATTCAGACTGAAGTATAATGAAAAATATTAAATCAAATCAATCTGCTGCTTGAAAAGGGATATTTTATTTTTCGTTGTGTCTTGGCGATATATATCTGAAGACAAATAAATATTTATAGGACTTGAATTGAAAACTCTTGCACACATTTTTACGTGAGAGGTAAACACTTTAATATTTCGTTTTAAATTGCATCACATAGTTTCAGAACTGTTATCCATTCTAGGTGATAGGCATACAAAGTGACGACAGAGGAGATGATATTTGTCTCTGTGTTGAGTAAGTGTCCCTTTATCAAAATATAATTTAAAAAAAAAAATAAAAAAAATGTGGCTGATTTTTAAACAATAATTAGTACACAGTACACATACGCTCATCCTTTCTAAATATACTTCTAGACGTTTGCTCTTAATTATCTCGTGTGTGTGTGCGTGCGTGCGTGCGTGTGTGTGTGTGTGTGTGTGTGCTACAACATAATGCAAGATTTATAAACAGTTCGTTATCCTTATAAATGCAGGATTTCAGTATATGTTTCCCTATTTTTTTTTCTTAATTAAACATCTATGACTATTTACCATCAGTTCAAGTGTATTTAATAACTTTTCCACTGAAAAGATCCATTAAGTGGGTAAAATGTTACAATTAGACGGTATAAATGGCAAGTATGATCAGAACTATAGCATGCAAGTTCATATTCTGTAGACCAAAGCCCGGCTTCACTGTAACAGAGGAAGAACTCCGAGAGGCAAATAACTGTGAGGTATGCACAAATATTTTAAGTTAGTACATATGATACATGTGTATAACATTTTGACATTTTTAGGATTATTTCAAAACGAAGCTTGACAGTTTACATCATTCGTTTATCAATACATCATGATTATGTTTACGTTTACATTTTCAATGGCGCTAAGGTCGTCAATGGAAATATAACACATTGTACGGACATCAGACAGTTCAGTCATCAAAATAAAAGTTACTTTGAATATATTCGTACGATTTTATGTTTGAATTTACTGACACTGCTTGAAAAGAAATAACATAAATTGAAATATTTAGATATAACTGCTTACCATATTTCCTACACTGCGTGTCTTTTTTCAGCTTTTAGAAAATATGAGACCAGACTATTACTTTATCTTCGATCAATTTCCAAGGACAGGTGCTCGTCGAAAGGTAATAACTTCGGTTTTTTAATCCCCCTTGACTATTTATGAACTAACTCGATATGTAGATATGGTATGTACAAATGTGTAGGTGTTCATGGAATTTCAGTGGCAAAAGGAATTATTGTCAGTAATACTGTATACCCATATATACCAAACCAGCCTTGGTCTTAGCTTGTGGTGGCTTGTCATTTTCAGTTTAAATGAAAACATTGTATAACTTCTGTGATTGACTATTTAGTATGAAATGTATTAAAGATTTAAGTAGTTCACATCACAAAACTTATCTTACGCCTAAAAATGGTCTACTTTATTTGTTTTTTATAGGAAATGCATTTAGATTATTTTATGTGTGTTAACAAATGCATTAAACTTCATGTTCCCTTTGTCGCTTTGCAGTTAACGTAATTCGAACAGTGACAAATGTAACATAAATATTTCATGTACTCTATCAATGTATCAGCCTGTAAACGAATGAATGTTGTCTTTGGTAACTTACCAACGTACATACTGAAAAATCTTTAAAAAATGTCGGAGTAGATACACTACAAACTTAATACCCGATAAAAATAAAGTTTTCGGACATTGGTAAACATTTAACGCGTGTAGTAATAGAATGTCCTATGTCCATAACAGTTAAGGCTATGAACAGAAAATGTTGAGTTAAATGCTAAAAGTATCATTTTCAATAAAATATATTAAATTTTAGTCATATTCACTACATATTTATTCTATTAAGTATAATTTTTCATGTTTAAAACGTTTGGATAGTTAATTAACAACTGTATTAATGTTTCTATTGTTGCATTATTTTCAGAGGCAATTAAACTAAGAATTACGAATTTGGCCCTACGATTTTTTTTAACATTAATACCTTTAACCAATGGCAAATTTCCTTCTTCAGCTTAATGATTTGAATATAACAATTCTATTCGTTACAAATGTAGGTCAAAATCGATTTTAATACAGCTTCGCCGAAAATAAACTGTGGAAATAGAAACTAATAAAAACATTAATTTTATTTATTTATTTTTCAGATAGCAGCAAACCAGTTGAAAGAAATGTGTATAGCCAAACTGGCGACAAAACATCAAATTAATTAAACAACTATGACAATATCGACATTTGTTCTGAACGTTCACAGTAGTGTGTAATATGGTCTCAGAACAGCCCTGGAAATACATTGTTTTACATTATGTCTTAGTTATTTCTGTGGTTTGTATATGTACCAGTTTCGACGTTGATCATTTTTATTACTATTTCATTATTATTATTATTATTATTATTATATCAAAACAGAATACATGTATAAGATAAAGCATAATATTATACCTGGCTGGTGCAAAAAATATGCGACATAACATGTCAATGAAGTTTTAATCCCAAGGACACTGAAAGTTTTTAAAAGTTGAAATGTTTTAAAGTCAGAAACTAGTGCTCATGTTATATCTCCTGAACGTTTCGTTAACGGGAAACCATCAACATTATATCATTCATTTGCTGACTATAACCTTTAAAAGCATAATTTCCCACTTCCATTATGAATATATCCTTTAAAAACATGTATTCCCACTTCCATTATGAATATAACCTTTCAAAGCATATCTTCCCACTTACATTATGAATATAACCCTTAAAAGCACATCTTCTCACTTCCATTATGAATATAGCTTTTAAAAGCACATCTTCCCACTTCCATTATGAATATAACCTTTCAAAGCACATCTTCCCACTTCCATTTTGAATATAACCTTTAAAAGCACATCTTCCCACTTCCATTATGAATATAACCTTTAAAAGCATATCTTCCCACTTCCATTATGAATATAACCTTTAAAAGCATATCTTCCCACTTCCATTTTGAATATAACCTTTAAAAAAACATCTTCCCTCTTCCATTATGAATATAACCTTTAAAAGCACATATTTCCACTTCCATTATGAATATAACCTTAAAAAGCATATCTTCCGATTTTCATTATGAATATAACCTTTAAAAGCATATCTTCCCATTTTCATTATGAATATAACCTTTAAAAGCATATCTTCCGACTTCCATTATGAATATAACCTTTAAAGGCACATCTTCCCACTTCCATTATGAATATAACCTTTAAAAGCATATATTCCCACTTCCATTTTGAATATAACCTTTAAAATCATATCTTCCGACTTCCTTTATGAATGTAACCTTTAAAAGCATATCTTCCCACTTCCATTATGAATATAACCTTTAAAGGCATATCTTCCCATTTCCATTACAAACAATCATAGCAAGTACATAAAGTACAGTCTTTACAAACATGTTTGTAAGTTTGTATCATAAATAATTCATTTTAAACATCGTGTGCAAAAACATGGCCAAGTAAAGTAAAGTGAAAAATATTACTTTCAAAAATGTCTAATGAAACGGACGAAAATATCCGACATGACACATTATCTTATAAACAATCAATAACAACAACAATCACTGAATATTTTGTCTATTGTATGACAAATGTTCCAAAAATAAGACAAAAATAATTCTATTTAATTAATAATTCATTTATTGTCTTTTGGATTCAGATACTGTTAATGTGACATCTAGAAAGATAGTAAGAATTTTTGTTCAATTAGTTTTAAGTGCGTATGATAGCACTGAACAAGTTTTCATCAATTACTTATCATATATATTATATATATTGAAAATCTCTTATCAGAAATATATCTTTGATAAATGCCACCCACAGGCAGCATCATCACAAGAAGGCCATCCAGCAGATGCTCATATAAATAACTCATTTTACGGTACATTTGTAAATACGATCTGCCTGCATCTTGCTTAATGTCGGTGATTATCTGTGATGGCCAATAAATTTTATTGGTGTAAAAGTGTGCCGTAGGTTGAAATCAAGCAATTATAGGTGAAGTTGATTAAAAGGTCAATGGACCTTGTGTGTCTAAGTATCTGCTCGCAAAGCTTTGTTCCGCGTGAATGAATTTTTTTTCTTTCTTTTTCTTTTCTTTTTTTAGTAAGACATAATAATGTTTCTATTTATATTTTTTAGATAAATAAATATTTTGACCAAAACAGTACTAGGAATAATACACAAATTAATTATATATTGATGTTATAGACAGAAAATATTTACTGCAGATATTTTAGAATGTCTGTGTTACAATCCAACGAAGAACATTTACCCCCAATATAAATTGCAAGCATTTTTGCTGGATATGAGTTTTAGCGAATAAATAAACTACTTACCGTGAAACACTACAATAATATCATTTTGCATGGGTTTACAAGTTTTTAGCTCGCTTATGCACGTGTTCATGGTGAGCTTTTGTGATCGCCCGTGTCCGTCGTGCTTCATACATCGTTTCTAGTCATTTTTTATTTAAAACAACATTTTCTCCGAAACCACTAGGTCAGAGTTAATAAAACTTTAAAAGGATGTTCCTTGATCAACGCTCTACCAAAATTTTACAAAGACTTCTATTCTATGTAGAACTTTAGTTGATATGAAACAAGAATGAAGAACGTTATTTTCATGTGTAAAACCACTTGGCACTGAGATCTGAAATGTCGAGAACAACATAGTTTTCTGGATTTATAGAAAAGTTACTCAAATTATTTCTAAAGGCATACTTCTGACCTGTCTGAAGGGTCTCATGTTTTACATAGATACACAAAATGAAAAAGGTTAACTTCTTCTCACTTATAAGTTCTGAAAAATTGTAGAAAGCATTATCCATTGGAAATCTACAAGATGTGTTCAAACTTAACCTAGGGATTATGTAATTTTTGGCTCCATCCCGAGGATCAGATGTTTTACATAGCATTATTTACACAAAATATTGATTTTTTTTTCTTGTCAGAAGATTGACCCTCTGAAAATTTTTATGCAATATTGTCTTGTGAATCCCATAGTCAGGTTGGCTCCACCCAAGGGGTCAGATGTTTTAGAAACTTTTGAAATTCTTCTTGCAAGACGCCATTAATCTGAGACTTCTGAATTTAGTCAAACTTATCAAATTAAATTCTCTTTGATTATTGTTGGCTCCACACCTGAGTTCAAATTTTAGGATTGAAACCGAAAGGTCCAAAGTTCTGAAATCTTGCATGAAGCATTGCCATGTTGACCTCTACCAAGGTCATTTACTTTTTGCCTCTAGAATCATTTTTGCTCCATTCCCAGCTCAGATGTTTTACGTAGACTTACGTTGACAAACAATTTAAAATTCCTGAAATATAAAGATATATGGAAACATTTTAAAGCCATTTTCATTTACCAAATAGCCTATAAATTTAATATTTGTAGCTTTTTCTGGTCGTTTCTGTAACACAATTTCAAAATCATGATCGCAAAATGTTGAAATTTGTAGGAATCAGAAAACTATACGACAGGTTTGTTCCGTTAGTTAAGGATGGTCTTTCGGATGAGACATTAAAACCAAGGTCCCATGTGTAGGTACTATACTTTGATAATGCAAAAGAACATGGAGTGTGTCTACAATTGGACGCTTTTTATAGTCGCACTTTTTCCCACATCCAAAAATAACTAAAAACTTCATGCGGGTGAATACATATCTTTAATGACAAAGTCCGATCAATAATAAATAAAGATTGTGTCTCTGGAATAGATGATCTATCTAGTACTGCCGTCTCATCTCTATTTTATGTTTTCCACTACCGTTTTAACTGAAAATGACTTTTTTCTTCTTTCCTTTTTTATTGCATACGTACTTTACTTTTTCGGGTAAAAATGTGCGAGCGAATTTTCAATTGGTTTAAGGAATAGTCTCCCTCTACTAAATTTTTGTTCTGCTAAAAGATTTGTCTTAAGATTTCGTTTTCGATCAGGAAAATTTAAAAATTAGTTGATTAACACTATTTTATGTTAGTAGGACGTCAAAATAAAAACCTTGTAACGCACTACATATTTTACGCAAATTTGATATATGTCTGTTTCGAGACATTTCTTACAATGACAATATGTAAAAAAACTATGTATTTCATGTTACATATTAATTTTATCCATATACTTATACAATATAAATTTATCTGTGAATTTAAAAAAAAAAAATAAACGGGGTTAACCGGTTTGGGGCCTCAAAAATCTTGATGCGGGCGTCGATAATGCTAAACATACAAACTTAAATACATACAGCTGCTCTGTTAATGTGTCTCTATCTCTATCTATTTGAGTATTTTATTGTCGGTACCGGTTGCTCATTTGACCGACTCCCCCTTATGAGGTTAGTCATTTTATGTTATGGGGAATAGTGCAAGATACAAGCATCCCATTCCAGAGACACCTCTGGTTCTTTTGCATGCTCAGTGTACAGCACTGACACATGGGGCCTCGGTTTAACGTCTCATCCGAAAGACAGTTAGTAATGTTAGTTAAAGAGCTGGGGATCGATCTTGCGATTCGTGGTTTACCAGTCCAGCGCGTTACCACTGGACTACAAATCCGCTCAAAATGCTTTCTCCTTTTATGAAATCCTTTATACACAAAAGTGCACAAAAGAATCATACGATATTGTCCAATAAGAAATAACCTATAAATAGACTTCAAAAAAAAGAAGATTCTTACCCGAAATGACATTACGTTAAAGATACTTGTGCAGCATTTTATCTTGTAGCGATGCAGCTTTAAAAATACTTAAATATTCAAAACAAGATTTACTTTCATTTGTATAAACTCTATTTTGCCAAGGTATTATTGCAATCCTATTGGTTTCATCAAACAGGTCTTACGATGTCTTGACACTTGTAATAACAAATATTTCGTCTTATCCGGACTGAGAAGCATTAAAGCGACTATAAATTTCTTATCGATGTCAATCAATGTAATATGAAAATAAATACGTCTTTGTAATGATACTACTCAGGTACTTCTCTGTTCACTTATCATTTTTAGTTTCCAAGAAGGGCAATACAGATTTTTTTTATATTTGTGATTTTTATATAATCTTGTTGATGAATGTTAGATAAAACAAATAAGTCAATTTTGTAAAAGAGTTGTGAGAAGTGTAAATTAAGCTGGTTTATTAAAGAAGAAAAGGTAGGTAACTGCTTTACTTTTGCTTACATTTCTTTTTCTATCAAGAACAAGATAGTATCTTTAAATATTTTGAAATGTAATAAACATAGGCTTATCTGCGTATATACATATCAAAATGGTGTTTCCACATGTATTACTTCTAAACAATATTGCCTAAACTTCTCAAATTCCGAATAACGAATCATAAATTCTCAATTTCTCATATAAAACCAGAAGACGGTCCAATTTTCCACAAAATGAACGAAAATGTCAAAAATGTTTTAATGATTTCGGCACAGATGCTTGTTTAGGAGTTATTTAAATATTTATTCTGCATATGCACAAGTCAAAGAATATATTATTAATATATTTAACATTATAAATGTTTTCATCTTCACGGCCTACAACTACAGAATGTAGATTCAGGCCCTTGTTATCCCAAAAGCAAAAATATGCTGAAATTGCATTTTTTGGCTAGCGTTTTAGTTTTTTTTACTGTTTTTTTTTCTTTTGTTTTTAATCGGGATTTATTTTTTCTGAACTTCATCGGGTGAAATTTTACAGACATAACCGATTAAGCCATTTACTAGACTGTCGCTTAAAATGACGACTAACATTTCAGGACATCCGACTTTTAAGCCTAACCTTTTAGGAGCAGGCAATCTTCGTCACTGGAGTTATATAATACATGCACACTTACAGGAATTTGATTCAATGTGTCGTAGTTAATTAAACTGTTAATTGGTTTAAGGGTTCTTGAAAACAAATACACGGTGTTTTGTGTTACTGGAATTTCTCTCACGAATATTTTCAAGAATGTAATTGACTTATCCGTTGGCATTCTCCTTTCAAGTTCATTAATAGTCAATACCAGGTTATCATTACACTGTCTGAATTTTTTTTGACAAAAATTCCTGAAAAACAAAAAAACACTTGCTGTTAAAACTGAACACATCACTGCACACTATAATCAATTTATTAATTTCAACGTTTATTCTAAATCGACAGTGGTACTCTGCACGCTTTTTATATATTTTCAATTGTACCACCATATACCCGTGAAGAATTATTTCACAAAATTACCATCACATTAAAATTTGATTAAACGGATATATCTCATTGTTTCAATGCTCCCCAAACATTATGGTAATAATTAAGAGTATTTTAACAGTTTTTGTACAGTGTGAATGTGTATACCACGCACTAATTATTTGTAAATTGGCTGTTGTTACCCATGTAACTTGACGAAATGAAGAATATTTCACTGCATTGACAACGATATACAGTCCAACCTCCCCAAACGTCACCTCTTTACAACGACATTTTGGTTTCCCCCGTTGGAAGTCTGTGCATTTTCACCTCTCTCGAGCGACACCTCTCTATAACGAGCAACGACATGAAAACCACCGATGAACGACAGAAAAATGGTCAGCAATTTGAATATATCCGGGATATCACCAAAATATTGAACAGATATTTTCGGCGCATGTATTAAGTCTAAAATCATAAAGTTGCAAATACCCTGCAATTTCAGAATTAATGATTTCAGAATTAAGCAAACGATTAATTAACGATTTCAGAATTAAACAAAATGCAATACCGGTGTAAAATGATGAAGCAATTAGTTTGTCAACATGCAGGTATTCTTATTACGCATGTGCAAGGTTGTTTTTTGATTCACAATGAAATGTAAGAATTCAAAGCTCATTAAAACTGAATACACCAATGTAGCGACCGCAGTTTGATGTTTCGAATTTCTTTCCTTAATGCTGTATGGTAATATGTATTTATACTATGTTTTTTCAAAACTAATAAAATATTATAATCTCTGGTTGTACGCCAGCGTCATAAATCACAAAAAAAGGAATTTTGTCAAATCAACATTGAAATAAAATAGCAGATTCGACATGACGACAGAGTGCAACAAGTTCCAAAAATCCGCGACAGACATTTTGCAAAATTAGACATTTTATAGTCGAAGATAGTAGCCAGACTTAACTATGTAAGGGAGAAAACTGCTTCAAGACTTAAATCACTATGCAACATAACTTAGCTTTGGCCTTGATAGATATAATACCGGTCTGTTGTAGTAAACATCACACAGCGTTAATCTATCATCTGGCACCACTTATATCCCAAACAAAGCATTATTCGTACGTCATTTTAACACAGCTATTGTAGTTAACAATATCATTGTTTACAGGGACATAATTTTTTTTTTCAGATTCCATCAATGACGGATAATTCGATGTCAGGAATAACATACAGATATTTTGAAGGGACATCACTTGATCCATTCGGTTATGGGCTGCTTTAATCTAAGTTTAGATACTCTGATCTGAACGTGTTGTGAAAAATATCGCCCAGCCATAATCAACATGTTTCTGTAATTCTTGAGAATAATATGATTAGTCGATGCTTATGAGGTTAAATAAAAATAATCTTTGCCATTCTTCACGGTTACATTTTGTTGCATTTCTGACTTAAATGACGGAGGAAATGTTGGTAAATTATCCAGAACATGTATGATTTCATCTGTAAACTGAATATTACTGGACAAAAGAAAACATTTTACTGTAGACCTGGATAACTGAACGGCCAATATTTTGGTTTCTTATTCTTTGTGTTTCGTTTAAAATGACAGATGGGTTTGTGACAAAGCATATAGTTAATTAATGTAGTAAATCCGCTGCCTGAATCCGCTCATTTGCAAGGGAAAGATAACAATCAAATGAATCTTCCCATTATAAATGATGTGTTTAAAAATGGTTTATAGTGCAAATACCGTATAATGGGATTTTTTTCCGCGAAATGAATATTTTCGCTATTTTCGCGACCGTCGTGAATTCGCTAAAACATAAACACACTGATGTAAAGAAAAACATCGTCGAAATCAAGCGGTTCTTATTCAGTCAAGATTACATGAAAAGTAGCAGAGCTTAAGCAAACTGCCCAATATGTATGCACCGCAACAAGATAAATGCGAAAATTAACTCGCTAAAATTACAATCGCAAAAATTTAAATTATGGCAAAATCGCGAAAGTTTTCGGTCGCGAAAAAGAAACATTAAACGGTAGTTTGGTTTCATTAAAAACTGAGCCGAAAGAAGCGTAGACAAGAAAACTAATAAAAGGACTTGTCGTATTTTTTCGTAAGCAAATCAATGTTTAAAATAGTCAGTGTAACTTTAAATACGTTACAGGTAGTTCATGTTTAGATATCATGGCTTTCAACAAATGAGACAATGCCAACTCTGCAGTTGGCTTGAATGCAAAAGGTGTACCTAAAATCTGGCACTACAATGAACGTCAAGATTGTTATTACTACAGAACAGTTAGCGGTTTGGACTGACCGTGGTTTTTAAGTACAGGCTGGTAAATTATATTGTATTCATACCTTTTTAAGTCTGTGGGTTGACAGGAACTGTATAACAGATTATGTTTGTTAAATTTTAAAATTTACACATATATTATAAAAGGAAAACACTTACATTTTCAAAGAAACAAATGTTTCTTGCGTAAACGCCGAAGTCAGGATCCAGCTCTGAGATCATGAAATAATCTCTTCTAATACTAAATATAATTTTAAAAAACCTTTCAAAAATATGATCTTTGAAATTCTATATTGTACTCTCTTTAGTTCATACAGGTGAAATGAGAGTTTCCGTCTGGACAAAAGAAACATGTCAGTTCGAACGTTCTTCAAGCAACATTTGAGATATCCTCTAAGTTATCTAATGGGATATGCTTATATAGCATGATTGATCTTATACTGATCTGTTTATGTCTCAGTTTGAATTAAACTAATAAACGCCGATAATTGTGAACAGATATTTAAACAACAACCTATAATTTATAGCATTTCAAAGCCAGGAAATTCATTACTGGTAAGGAATCAATTTAAATATGATTTGCAATGTGTTTTTTTCAAATCGTCATAAAGTTCAGACTGACAGTTATATGTCTCCTGAACTACATTGGAATAAGTGTTTCACCATGGACACCAACATGCAAGTTTGTCTAGCCTCATCTTCAACTACAAATATGTTTCAAAATTTTTACAATCACCATTCATTTCGTCTCTCTCTCTATCTTTCCGACTCATGCACAAACAGACACGTGCGCGCCCGCACGCATTCTTTCACTCTGTCCCTTCTTTGACCTACCAGTATCTACTTACCGTGGTATCCTTAAGAAACAGTTGTAAAAGACTTTCTCAAAAACAAGAGCATCCTACAACAACCACGTAGAGTTTACTTGTATTAGTTCTTCTCAATAGTAAATTAAAGTTGTTTCATATTGTTCAAACAATTAGAAAAAACACATTTTAACACTTGTATCCTGATAAACATATAGGTTCACATTTAAAACTGTCAAATTCAACATACCTTCCGGCCATAGGCAGTTGTGTTATTTCATTATAGATTTAAATTAATGACGGTTTAAATGTCACACAGTGAGCTTTACATATTTACGAATTAAATGATTGTTCTAAAGTGGAACATTTCCTAAATAACACTACTAAAGTTTTAGGGATTTTCAGGGTTCAAAATGTCAGTATGTAAACATTTCTTTCGGTCCATTTTGATTAATAAATTACCAGTGTGAGAACAAAACAGTCAATCGTAATAACTCGGCCTTTTCCGACAACTTCGTATAAAGGATTATTGAAATCGTCCGAGGTCTTCCGATTGCAGAAGAGTAAGGTAATCAAATACAAAGTACATGTATTCGTAAAAAAAGGAGTAAGTTTCTGTCTTGGCTTGTTTCATAAACACTTTTGTATTTGAATTTGTCTTAACATAACTGCAATTAAAAGCTACTGTCCAGTAAACATGGTCCATTAAATTTTCGCTAACATGTAAAATGCATAACAACGCGACAGCAATTCATCATTACAGTTTTTATATTCTAATTGTTGAATACATAATTGAGTCATGTGAATGTTAAGTGTATCAGAAAAGAAAACATATTTTTAAAATGACGTGTTAAATACCAACGTAAATATGGCTGCAAATGTGTTGTTTATAAGTTCTGGACTGTGTTCTTTTCTTGCTGTCGTGCTTTGTGACTTCCCTTTTAGAAATATATCTCTAACATGGACCGCGCGTGTTGATGACCTGGTCAGTCGACTAACCCTTGCCGATGTAATGTTTCAAATGGCAAAAGGCGGGACATCTATTCACGGCGGTCCCGCGCCGGCTATTCCTCGATTAGGGATCGGGCCATATTCCTGGAACACGGAGTGCCTTCGTGGTGACGCAACTGCCGGGGAAGCGACAGGTTTTCCACAGGCTATAGGATTAGCTGCAGCTTTCAAGTTTGTAAATTTATTTTAAAGTCAGTATCTTGTATAAACTATTAGTTGATAGAGGCAAAAATACAACGTACTTGAAAAAAATCAAATTTAAACAAATGTTCATCAAGGTATTGTAATTTTTACCTTAATTCAATACTAAGAAGGCTGCTTATTTACAATGATAATAATAATAATAACCATCATCATCATTTAACGACTTCACTTCCGCATTTCAATAATACTACCTGTCTCTTAAAGACGCACATTTTATACAGTCTGTCTTACTTTTAACCTGTATGTTTACCTTCAGTCCACAGCTCATTCATGACATCGCAGAAGCAACAGGTGTTGAGGTCAGGGCAAAGCACAATGACTATGTTAAAAAGAAAGTGTATGGAGATCACAAAGGCCTAAGCTGTTTCAGTCCTGTCATTAATATCATGAGACATCCTCTCTGGGGACGAAATCAGGTATATCGGACCTTCATACAGCAGACCGGTGTGATTCAGTCATTGAATCGAGATTTCCTTTTAAATGCAACATTAGTTGTGCTTCTGTTAAAATAAGTTCATAAACTCGTGTCAGTACCGGTTATCTATTTAATGTTATATGGTAAAATAATAAGGGGTTAGCCTTTTTTCCCGTTGGATACCAGTGCAGACATGAAAGGCTAATTACAGTTGTATAATTTCAATATCTAATACCAATTCCCAACTCATAGCTAACTTCATACACATACTATACAATGATCATTCAAATCGTAACGTAATATTTCCAGGAAACTTATGGTGAGGATCCATACCTGAGCGGTGTGTATGCAAGATATTTTGTCAAGGGACTTCAGGGAAACAACAGTAGGTATATCAGGGCAAACGCCGGGTGCAAACATTTTGACGTTCACGGGGGTCCAGAAAATATACCAGTATCAAGGTTCTCATTTGATGCAAAGGTAACATTTGTTAAATGTTTATCATTGGAATATATCTAATGAAGAAATACTAGCACCTCATTTATCCGTAATTAGTATATTGTTATCCGAAAGTGCCTTAGAATGATTTTCGATGCATTTATTTATTCCTTGCATTAACGAAAAGAAAAAAAAGTTCAGTTGTCTATGTCAGCTTAGATTTTGTATTTAATTAAATCATAACGGAAACACATTATATGTGTCACTGCTATGCTGGGTAAAGAACTATCTGAAATACTCCGATTTTGTCACTGGACTCAAAGCTTAGGAAAGTCTGACAAGAAGGGATCGAAGTCGACAACAGGGTTCTTTTATAAAAAACAATAGTACACGAATCAATGCATACATTTTATGACCTATGATGAACATATGTAATTAATCCGTTTTCGGAAAACTGGTGTTTTCCCGTTTAGGTAAGTGAGAGAGACTGGTACCTGACGTTTCTACCTGCATTCAGGGAATGTGTGGCTGCTGGATCGTACAGTCTGATGTGCAGTTTTAACAAGTGCGTGTCTAATGATTTATATAATACATCCGAATAAAACTGAAAAACAGAAACTTTCGTCTAATGGCTGCCCTTTTCCTTCGTGGTCATTTTGCCATGTGCTATATGTATGGGTTCAGCAAATGTTAGGATATGATGACATATTGATCAATTACAAATTATAGACTTAAGGCACGATGCTGATGGCAGACATTCAGACAGACAGGCAGCACATAAATATATACAGAGCCCCTAAAGTGACATAATACATACTTATTTTTGTTGTTGTTACATTTATTTTATTTCGTTTAAACGAAATGATAATTCGTTTAAACGAAAAAAAGATTTCGATTAAACGAAAAAAAATAAATGTGACAACAAAAAATAAGAGTGTATCGTGTCATTTTAGAGTCTCCGTAAATATATAACACAAGTGGGTAGCAGCATGATCAAATTTTCATAATAACCTACAGATACGTATACTGATTAGATTAAACTGAACTCTTCGACATGTGAAGTCTTTTTATACAGATAAGTATATAGTCCACATACAATTGTCTTTGCATTTGTCTTGTATTATAACAGTCCTGAGACAGCATTTCTTTTCAACATAACAAGAAGGGTTATGAGCAATTATTTTAGTTAAAAAGAATTTCTTTAAGTAACGTTATTTTACACTTGTAAAAAAGTTTCCGTTTGTCTTTCCAGGATAAACGGTATTCCCGCATGCGCCAATAAGGTCCTTCTCACAGATATATTACGTAAGACATGGGGATTTTCTGGTTACGTCATCAGTGATGAGGAGGCGGTTGAAAATCTCGTACTGTTTCATCATTACGCTAATAATAGCATGGAAGCCACTATTGATGTAATAACCGCCGGTCTGAATTTAGAACTGACAACCAACAGGAAGGATCCTTACTTCTTTGCAATAAGTATGCTTCTAAATGTGACCGTTTAAATAAAATCAGGCTTCTGCATTTGTTTGTAAATGGTAACTGGTTCAAAGTTTGCTAGGCGCGATTTCGAATATTTATCAGAAGTGGTCGTTTGTCACTGAAGACATTTGAATATGACATATGTCTTTTTTATGGTAATTGAAATAATCGAGTCCGCTTACTACAGCTTATACACTAAAATGTTCTAACAGGGTTTCCTAGAAGCCCTAGTGTGTCAGATTAAAGTTTAATGCTTTACAAATAGTTGATGTGCAAAACCAATACACAGAGATTTATTTGTCAAAAAGGACGCCGTCCAGTAACAGGAAAAGCTATGTTTTACATTTTTTGCAGCTGAAGCGGTCAAACAAAGAAAACTTTCTGAAGATTTAGTACGAGAGAGAGTAAAACCTCTCTTCTACACGCGCATGCGCCTTGGAGAATTCGATCCCCAGGAGATGAATCCGTACTTGCAATACAATTTATCTCTGGTACAGAGTCCGGCACATAGACAACTGGCTATCAGAGCTGCCATACAGACATTTGTATTGCTAAAAAATGACAACCAACTTCTACCAGTAAAGAAACATTTTAAAAGGATTGCGGTACGATATGTTCCAAAATGTTGAAGTTTTACATACAAGCTTGTTATTGAAAGCTGCATTTACTTATTCTAAAATGCCACGGCCACGATTGCGTGCAACAAAATAAATCATGTCTCTAGAAAGCTACCGCTTGTTTGGATATAATGTGTTCTCCAAGAATATGAGACGACTTCTGTTATTTAGTTTTTTATTAATCAGGATCTTGATTAATCAACAAGAAAGTAATGAAAGTTGTGAAGGATCTGTAATATCTGTCTTCGTGTGAGAAAGAAACTTGTGGTAGATCTTTATATCTAAAGTTCTGTTTTAGAAAAGTGTCTGGAAAGATACATATACAAGAAAATTATTTTGAAAAAATCGATACTTTCAAAGGATTTATGCAATACAAGAACCAGAAAATTTACCAATATTATAAAAATAATCAAAATCCAGTTTCATAATAACTACATTTTACCTCTCAGATAGTTGGACCAATGGCTAACAACTTAGAACAGCAGTTTGGAGATTATGCGGCCGACGTAGATTCAAGATACGCTAAGACACCACTGGACGGCTTACGTGGTCTTGCAGCTACAGTCAACTTTGCTGCCGGGTGTCCAGATAACAGATGTATGAACTACACAGCAAGCAGTGTCAAAGAAGCAGCCAGAAACGTGCAGTTGGTGGTTATATGTGTCGGTACAGGTAAATATATTCTTTTGCAAGTGACATATTGATAGGTAATTGTAAACCTGACATATCTGTTAACACACTGAAAAAAAAAACACTTTTAAACAACGTATTGATATGGATATTTTGAAGAAGTTTGACCTTATCAGACATTTTAATTAATTGACTTTGAACTTTCAGTGGTTGAAAGAAATAACTTTGAAGAAAAAACAACATCTATTAACTGCATGCTATTCAAGAGTCGCCCTACTTTATATGTAAGAGTCACTTGGTCTTGGTTGTTTTCTTGATGTTAGATTTTCAAACAAATCAAATAAGAATTGGCATTCATGCGAAATGTTTTCTTCGCCTCCTCACGGATACAATTAGTATTGCTTTATTGTTCAGGACAAGAGCTTGAAGCGGAGGGTAATGACAGAAGTGACATGAATCTTCCAAAAAATCAGACACAGCTCATCCAAGATGCCGTAGATGCAGGTTAGTTTCAGTTACAGTACTGGACTCAGTTAACAGGAGATATTATAATACGACAACACTCGGTCTTGTGCAAATACTCCATGCAACAGTCATCATATTAAAAGGCTTGTTGTTGTTGTTTTGGTGGTGGTGGTGGTGGTTTTAAAGCAATATTCAGTCATATTCATGTATAACTGTACACCCTTTCTGCGTACTTGTAGCAAATGGAAGTCCAATTATTCTGCTTGTGTTCAGTGGAGGACCTGTAAACATCACCTTTGCTGACAGAAATCCACGTGTTGAAGCGATCATGCAGTGTTTCTTTCCCGCACAAGCCACTGGGGAAGCTTTATTTAATACATTAACCATGGCAACCGAGGACGCGAGTCCCGCAGGAAGACTACCATACACGTGGTACGAAACCGCCAATCAGGTAAAACAAATTTTATTTATATACACAAAAGGAAGCAAGGAAAAGCTGTGCTTTACAGGGCTTTAATTTAATGTAAATTAAAGCCCTGGCTGTACTAGTATAATATCAAACTAGTAGCTTGGACATACCAGGGCTTTGAATCCAATCATTTGCCTTTTACCGTCAGCATTTTACCATTTTATCATTTTACCGTTGAATCATCCCAAGTGTTTGTTAAATCTTCCGAAAGATGTCTTTGAGTGTAGAACTATACTCTACAAATGATGTAAAGATTAATGATATTTTCAAAAGGTTTGAATAGATGTGACATTGTATTGTCTTCTGCTTGTTGTCAGTATATACCCAGATCTATCATGGCTTTGGTACACATATTTATCTTGTAAGGTATGCGTGATTGATGCTGATATAGTCCGTTGAAAATATATATGTCTTTAAAATTAAAGGCATAGTGTTCATCTTTAGTGACATTGAAAAGACGTTTGACATTAAGAATACCCACGGTATTTAAAATAACTAGAAGATAAAGTTAAGAATTTTCTCATGATTTGTTTTGTTTTAGTTTTTTTAATAGTAAAAGTATACAGCAATAACGACTTGCACTTTCAGATTCCTTCAATGACTGAGTATACAATGGAAAGACGGACATACAGATACTTTAAAGGAACACCACTATATCCATTCGGTTATGGACTGTCGTACACAAGCTTTCGGTATCTGAAGCTTTCATTGATAAAAACCATAGCCGCGGGAGATGATCAGTATTTATACGGACAATTAATGAACACAGGACTAGTAGATGCTGATGAGGTAATCTAATTAGATATATCAAGGTTTTTATGTGATGTGCAGCGTGCCTCTAGGTCCATTGTTTGAACTGGTCTTTACGAGATCTTTAAGAATGTAACTGAAAAAGCAAGCCGATGTCGCAATGCTCAAGGTTTCATGCATTGATTGTAAAGAATGAAACTGTCTTGGCTTTGAACAAAAGAAAATCTGGTCTCGTTCACTTCTTTGCATAAGCTTTTATGCCAGTGGTTTTATATCTCTATGTCTTATTGTCAGTAGCATTTTGAAGAAATTCGTTTCTATGTCAAAGAAGGCAGAAATATTAAAAAGATTGAGAATCACACATGTATAGCAATTGTTTTTTATTCCTTTTTCGTTGTTGTCGTTTCTCTTCGGTCACACTACAACTTCATGTATATCTTTGTTTCTTTAGTTTTTTATTATATTCATATTTGTCATTAAAAGGTCGTTCAAGTTTACCTGTCATGGTTATCAACAAATGAAACGATGCCAAATATACAACTGGCTGGATTTCAGAGATTATTCATTAAGTCAGGCGCTTCAAACGAGTTCCAGTTTGTTATAACTGCTGCTCAAATGGCTGTATGGACAGATAAGGGATTTGTGGTGAAACCAGGTAAGTTGTTCATATATGTAATAAATCTTTTACATGTATATGTATTGAAAATAACAAGGTATTGGCTTTTGTACTTTCCAGTAGATGGTAATGTAACAATTCGAAAGTTACTTTTAATGTTAAGGTTGCAATGGGTGATTTGAATATCTTCTGAATAAATGTATATCTTTTCAATGCATGTTACAGAAATTTAATAAAATCTGCAAATGTGATGCAATTGTATTTGAATTTTATTTGTGTTACAGGTAAAATGACGCTTTACGTCGGCGGACAACAACCAAATCAAAAGAGAGTAGTTGGGTCCAATGTTTTACAGACAAATTTCGAAATTGTTGGTGGAAAATTTATAGGGAAAATATGATATGTGAAAATATAACTGACACATTTGTTTTGTTTTGTTTTATGTTGAAGATAAATTGATGTAGCACCATGCTTTTGAATGTAAAGATTGTTTAAAAACAATTTTATTTTTTTCTTCTGTATAAAGTTAAATTTATTTTTTATATTTCTATTTCTTAAATTCCATTTCTTATTGAACAGCTTTGAGGAAGGTATTTTGAAAAAAAATGTTTCGATACGTATACTTTATACATGATTATATATTATTTGTTCGTAAAGCTCTGTAGATGTCTTACTATGAATTAAAGAATAAATTTTCAGTTTGATTTTTGTAGGCGTTTGCTATAAAATATCTTCACTACTCATCCGTCTGTGTGCATGAAATGTTCAGGAAGGATCCGTTTGTCTTTACCAATCATCGTACAATGATAATTGGTAACCCAAATCATCCTGTTCCCCACCTGTTAAAGCCTTAACATGTTTTCCGAGTTACCATGTTTCACATTATGTTGATTGATTGTCAATGATATTTTTATTCATTTAGTTAGTAAAAAATCTATTTTAAAGAGAGAGTCGCGGTATGTTTATTAAACTTATTGGAAGGGGACATATAATTAGTTTAGCCTTAGTCCAGAATATACAGTATTATTGACTTTTTGACAGATCAAGGTCTCGCAGATTGTATAATTTTGATACAGGCAAGCAAGTTTCGCGAGAGAAGACAATACCATACAGAAAATTATCCCAACATTTCCTGGGACCGTGTCAAATGCGGTGGACTGTAACGATCGACGCATGGCAAATTACATTAAAAGTTTGAAATTTTGAGACCATAAGGGGCCCATGCTCAGTGTATAGCACTGATACATGAGACTTCGGTTTAAAATCTCACCCGCAAGACAATTGGCAATGTTAGTTGAGGAGCGGGGAATCGAACTAGTGACCCCTGGATTACAAGTTCAGCTCGTTACCACTTGAGCAATGAACCGGTCTTAAGTGGAATTTGTGTTGTACTGGTTTCTTTCAATAAGCAGTCCCGCATCAACAAGGTATGAAAAAGCGAAAGTTTTATTTCGCATGTTTGGGGAATATAAGCAAGACAAATGACTTGTTTCTAATATGTATTTCAAATCTAAAAAATAGATATATTGCAAATTGAGCACGATTACAGTAAATCACGATCTATCTGTCAAAAAATGTTAACAATCCTATGCATAAAAATACTGCTTAGTGGGTGAGCGCGAAGCTGTCCGACCGACCGTAGTACAATACAAATAAGAAAATATGCATACAGAAGTCAATGAAATCAAATCATATAAACTGCAAAATTGCAAACAAAAATGCAGAAGACACAGTATTTAACTGAAGAAATACCAAATTCCTTCAAAATACCAAGTGTATTTGATAAATACAAACATGGCGATTTTCCAACTTGCAAAAAAAAACAACAAAAAAAAAAAAAAAAAAAAAAAAAAAAACGCAATTGACCACACTGACTCGTGCAAAAAGAGAAGTAACTGTTAGTAAAATCAATATATCAGTTAGTTATTGTGTTAATTCCCTTAGACCAATCTTCATAGGGACTCACTGAAGTCAAGGGTGTCAGGGACAAGGAATTAAACAGACGCCAAAAGATTTAAACAAAATTTTATTTATTTCCTAGATATTTCACTCCATGAAATTAGAAATAAATACTTCTCAAATCTTCTAATCTCTTGATACAAATGTTACATGATGTTTGTGTAACTTATTTTGAAACAAACAACCGTTGGTGAAAAATATTCTATTTGGCCTACAAGTAGCACTCCACTACAGTACAGACGCGAGGGATGCCGTGATACCGTATACTAAACGTTATTTCACGATTTATTAAAATATCACAGCGGGAAAAAGTAATGAAACACCGATAAAATGTAAACAAACATGTGCAGAGAATTAATTTTGTTTTAAAACATGTTTAAATCAAAATCGTTATATCAATGACTTTGCAGTCTTAATAAATTGGACTTACTTCATTTGAAAAACATTTTGCAATGCATGTCATTTCGTGTATCTGCGTAACTTTATTCTTCTTCATACCTAATTCCACCTGTCTGTACCCCTTCCGTAATATATCACTTTCATGGGACGACCGTGTTAATGACCTGGTTAGCAGGCTTTCTTTAGAAGAAATCAGGGACCAGATGGCTAAAGGTGGTGCAGGTACTAAGGGTGGCCCTGCTCCTGCAGTTCCTCGTCTAGGTATTGGACCTTACCAATGGAATGAAGAGTGTCTACGAGGGGTTGTATCTGCAGGGCAAGCCACTTCATTTCCACAAGCTATTGGTCTTGCCGCAGCATTTAGGTATGAAAGTATTGTAGGAAATTATTCAATAAAGTCAAATTAAATAACAAAAATTTGTTTAGAATTATGTACTGCATACTGTACAAACTTATAAATAACTTTGCCCACAACAGATATTATTAATAATCAAAAATGATAATTTGTTTAGAAGAAATTTGATTTTTTTATTTATATCTTTGTGAAAGTGTAGGTAAATATACTGTGTCCTTAACTTCTTAGGCAAATTTTTATTGGTGTGTGCAAAAATTTCAAAGATAGGTTTTCAAGAATGATTCTCTAAAAAACTAAGTTCATGAGGAGTCTGAGAGTATGAGACCTTTAAGTTCAAATAAACTTTAAAGAAGAAGTACATCACAGTGATAATTAAATACGGGACCTACCCTGCAAATGTAACTAGCACACTAGGTAATTAACTGTAGTCATTAGGGCTAGGGATCTGGTACATGTAGTAATTCCTAAACTTTGAGCTCTTCATTTACTTACTGAATATGATCAAACTGCTGGCTGTAAAAAAAAATATAGAATTCATTAATGTCTTAAAATTTTGTTTTCTTTTTCATGTCTTTCAGTGCACAACTCATGTTTGACATTGCAGAAGCAACAGGTGTTGAGGTTAGGGCAAAACACAATGACTATGTTAAAAAGAAGGAGTATGGAGATCACAAAGGCCTAAGCTGTTTCAGTCCTGTCATTAATATCATGAGACATCCACTCTGGGGTCGTAATCAGGTACTTATTCTTTCATCTTTTACATTTTGTTTTATTTTTCTGTCACATAGAATAAAATGGTATTTGTTAAAAGTGAAACAAATTTAGTTTTTTAATTTGTGTCAAGATCACACTGAAAAGAGAAACATTTCCTAAACACATCAAATCAGCATTATTTAAAGAATAAAGATGCTGCTGGCTGATTCTTATTTCTAAATGTGTCTGTTAAAAATCCATGAAAGTAACACAAACAAGAACAAACAATTTAATGCTCTAAGTATGTATATGAACTTTAAGCGTGATATGTTAGTAGTGTACATTATTGAATTTCAGGAGACATATGGGGAAGACCCCTATCTTAGTGGAATATATGCTGAACACTTTGTCAGAGGGTTACAGGGTAATCATGCCAGATATATAAGGGCAAATGCAGGTTGTAAGCACTTTAATGTACATGGTGGTCCAGAAAATATTCCATCATCAAGATTTTCTTTTGATGCAAAGGTAAAAGTTTGTTCTAAATTGGTTAAATAGTGAAGCTTATTTCGAAAATAGACATTAGTATTGTTATGCTTACCTGTATATTGCTGAAAAAAAAAACAATGTTAAAAAAGAAAAACAGGCAGAATATATCATTTACATAATGATTATTTAACGATTTCATGTGAATTGTCATTTAATGTACATTTTTTTTTACATTAAGGTGTCTGACAGAGATTGGAGACTCACGTTTTTACCAGCTTTTCAAGCCTGTGTTCGAGCTGGAACTTACAGTGTTATGTGTAGTTATAACAGGTATAGTATTATAACAATGTGCTTGTATTCAAGTCCTCTATTTATATTACGAATATTTTCAAGAATTTTGAGTTGTGCACAGCATTTGTTACATGTAAATTGTAGACCATAAAGAAGGTTCAATGGTGTATTAGAAGCTTATGTGAAAAGGAAATCCTTAAAAATCAAGGTAATAAGGGGTCAGTATCATTTGACCATGTAACTCCATAAACTGCAAAAGCTGATATATGATTAATTTATAATTCAAGATGAAATGTTTGATTTTCATCCATTCTCAAGAAAAAAATAAATATATTTCATTCTAGTGTAAATGGGGTCCCTGCCTGTGCAAACCACAAACTTTTAACAGGCATTCTAAGAGAAGAGTGGGGATTTAAAGGCTATGTGATAAGTGATGAGGGTGCGCTAGAAAATATAATTTTCTGGCACGAGTACCTACAAACTCCTGTAGACACTGCAGCAGCCTGCATCAAGGCTGGTTGTAATATTGAACTTTCTGGAAACAATCCTTACATCTATGATAGTATTGGTACGTTTTGATTTTATTTAACTATTCAGTTTATGTTGCTTTACCATTCATACCCTTATTCTGCTTGAAAGCTTTTTTGTTATGTATAAATTACTATCTTACTTTATTTTTACGTTTATTTTCACTATTGTCTTTTACTGTCATTTTACAGTGTATTTATTTAGTATACTAATCAAATGTCTCGTTTTCACCATTATTTTATTGATTTTATCGAAGAATGCACATTTTATTTACCTTCAGTCAGCTTGACTAATTTTTCTTTAGTAAAATTATTAACAATAAAATATAATCTGTTTTTGATAGTTTTAAATTAAAAGAATTGTGTTCTCACCAGAAAGTTAGTCCCAATTCCTGTCTTCTTTTCAACACTTTCCTTAGAAATAGCATACCTGTTGCCTCAATTACTGTTGTTTTTTATCTATGTAGCTGATGCAGTGAAGCAGGGAAAAGTTTCAGAAATTTTAGTGAAAGAAAGGGTGAAGCCACTTTTCTACACACGCATGCGCTTAGGAGAGTTTGATCCCCCAGAAATGAACCCTTATCTGCAATATAACCTCTCAGTGATACAGAGCCAGTCTCACAGGCAACTGGCTGTGACGGCTGCTATGCAGACATTTGTGCTGCTGAAAAATATCAATAATTTGTTACCAATACAAAAACATTTCAAGAAAGTTGCGGTGAGTAAATTTTGCATATTATATTCAGAAAACACTATAGATTCCAACAAAAAGATAAAGTCGAAAATATAATTATCTCACACTTTAAGGGCTCGTAGATTTTTATACAACTTGATCACTTCCTGAAATTCAAAAATAAAGAGCCACAGCTGAATACTAATAAATTTGTCTTAAAGCTTGTTGAGTTTGTATACCATCAGGTTATTTGAAAGCTTAGTTATTACGGCTTTGTTGAGATATTACTATTTTCACATTTACATTGTGGTTTGTTTAACGTAAACCTAATGATTTTGTTTGTGCTTTTTCAGTATATAATACAATGCGTTTGTATACAGCCATTACTTGTTGTGATCATGTCAAGGCAATACTTTACTGTGATTTTTTAAGGACAGTTGTATTTTGCTTATTTATGAAATAATGGGAAGATAACATTTTGGTAATTCTTACATTTTTTTGGGATTGAATGGCAAAAAAAAGTGTTATCTGATTATTTCATAGCACTAAGAACTTTGCATTCACCCATCGATCTGCTAATGTTTTGACAATATCCAGATAGCACTTGTCTTTTGTTTACATTACAAGGCTAGTTTATTCCCATAAGCAAATAATTTGTAGCCAGTTTTGACAGATAATCTCATTACAATACTCTTGTAATTTCGTTTCATATATAGCGTGATGTAATGGTCTTGCCATAAACCAAAGGAGAGGGCAGTTTTCCTTCACATTAAGTTAAATCTGCAACAATGAAAATAGCATCCTGCTTTGATAAATTTCCTTGGCTGAATTTATCTAAAACTTTAATTTATACCTCTTTGTCTGCCAATGAACAATTTGCTTTGTTTTCTAATGTAAAATATTTGGGTTCAAATGTGTAATGAAATTACATATCTCAGTTTGTCTTTATCTCTGTCAGATATGGAAAAACTTCCTGGCTCGAATAAAACTTTATTGCCACCTTTTCTGCAACACGTTTCTGTCAGTAGACTGGCATAATTTGTAAATCATTGTCTGCCGCTTTTACTTGAATTCAAAAAAATGTAAAACCACAGTGATTAATTTTGCAGATAGTAGGTCCCATGGCAAACAATTTAAACCAGTTGTATGGAGACTATACACCAGATGTCAATAAGAAATATGCCAGCACACCGTTACAAGGTTTGCATGGCATAGCTGATACAATAAGCTACACTGCCGCATGTCCAGACAACAAATGTAACAACTACTCATCTGCAAATATAACAACAGCTGTCAAGGATGTTCAGTTGGTGATCATCTGTGTTGGAACAGGTCAGTTTTTATATCTCTCACAAATACCTGAACGTATACAGTTAACTGAACAAAACGGGCATTTTCTGCCCGCTAGCAGGCTGTACTTTTTCAGGATGTAAATTGTAAAAGGTTAGTATTATACAAAACCGTACCAAATGTAAAACTAAAAACTTTAAAACACTGTAAATTACAAGTTAGCCTTAATGCATGAGAAATTATCATGAGGTTGTATATACAATCATTTAGTATCTAAAATAAGAACACATTTATATAATAACATTAATTTTCTGTTATGATACAATTAACTTGTTCTGTAGAATCTGGCTGTAGAATCTGGCTTCTAGCAAAACCACTCCATGGTTTTGGTGCTGAATTATTTTTGTTTTTGTAATGTAAAACAATGTAAAATGACATTATTATTACAATGTGTTTCGTTAATACATTTTGTTTCTGCTTCAAGGGCAAGAACTTGAATCAGAGGGGAATGATAGACGAGATATGAATCTTCCAGGGCACCAGTCAGAGCTCGTTAATGATGCTGTTGATGCTGGTAATTTGAGGTTAACTTATTAACATACAATGAAGTTTTAATTTTACTGTAAAATATGAAAGGCATATTGTATTTTTGTATACATTTTTAGTTTTTGATTTAATTGCATTTTAAACCTGTATCAAATATTTTTATCAGTAACAGCATTTATATTCGTTGAAAATTCTTAAAAACATCATTATTTTAAGTTCGTGTTCATTGCTTTGTCAGTGTTTGTAAGTGTAAATTCTTTTCTTTTAAAAGTTTCAAAGGATCAAAGGCTCATCAAAAGAAAATGGTTATCATTTTGTTATTGTACTTAAATAACGTTTTTTAGATACGTTTAGCTTTTCTTTAATCCGTATGGGTAATTTGGACCATGATACCCCAAACGGGCTTATTCTGTTTATATGCATATACATGCACTATTGAACTTTAGCAATGGAAGTGTTAAATTCTGAGTGCAATATGTTTCCAGCTAATGGATGTCCTGTCATACTTCTGGTGTTTAGTGCTGGTCCAGTAAATATAAGTTTTGTTGAGAGAGACCCACGGGTGGAGGCCATAATTCAGTGTTTCTTTCCCGCTCAGGCTACCGGGGAAGCATTATTCAATACTGTTACCATGTCAAGACAAGATGCAAGTCCTTCGGGTCGCTTACCTTACACTTGGTACGACACAGCCGACCAGGTACTGTTCTACTTTTCTAAAAAAAACCATATAAGTAGTATATTCTCAAGGCTCTTACTTGACCATAATTATCGTAGGTTGAATACAGAACATTTCTACATGCTTTAGAATAAAGATGCAGATAGCACTGTTTCACATTCAGTCCTCGATATTATCATTAGACTTCGTCAGAATATAACTAGCACCCATGGGTTCCAAACTTAGGAAAACCTTAGGCAACATTTTGACTTACTTTTCGTTAAATCGGGTCAGAATGTTTACCCTGAGGACAGTTAACTCAAGTTCAAAAGTATGAAATATGGCTCTATAGGACTGAGTAAGTTTGACCAAAACGTTTCCAGGAAGAACAGATTTACTCATATTGGTGATAGATGATCATCTTCTTCTATTGAAAAACAAAGAATTGATACATTTCTATACCATCTTGAGTCTAAGTTAGAGCCCAAATGCAAATATTTTTAACAGTTATATCTATCAAAGTTATATGACAAGTTCTTTTGATATGCATTATTCTTAGTGTAACCAATAGCTCCAAAATATTGAAATTTCAGTCAAAAAAATTTAATCTCTATTTTTAACCTGTAACATAAATGATTTATGTTTGCGCTTTTCAGATTCCCTCAATGACAGATTATACAATGACAGGAAGAACTTATAGATATTTCAAAGGGACACCACTCTATCCATTTGGATACGGACTGTCTTACTCAAGCTTTGAGTATCTAAATATTAAGCTTATTCCAACAGTCATTGCTGGGGACGAGCAGTTTATATATGGACAGTTGAAGAATACGGGCAAATACGGTGCTTACGAGGTAAATGATTAAAGAAGGTTAGAAGGTCACTAAAACAATGAATACACTTACATTATTTAACAGTGGTTCCAATAACTTCTAAACTTATATTTTGTAACTTCGTTCAAACTAATTATAATATTTCTTATCATGTAAAATATGTATTTTTAACAGTTTTCATTCTGATCATATATTTTATAAATTGTGCAATGTATTCTACAGGTGGTTCAAGTGTACATGTCATGGCTATCATCAAATGAAACGATGCCAAACTTACAGTTAGTTGGATTTAGAAAATTCTTCATAAAATCTGGTGCTACACAAAATTTCCAGTTCATTATAACTGCTGAACAAATGGCCGTTTGGACAGATAATGGTTTTATGATTGAGCCAGGTATGTGTCAGGTTTTTGTCATATTTTTTTCGATCCTATATTAAACATTTTGTCAGTAATGACAGTAATTCAGTATTCTTATAAATGTAATTATTTTGATATTCATAATAAACTAGCTTTGTCAGTGTATGTAAGTGTAAGTCATTTTTCTTTAAAGTGTAACTGCTAGGGTAAACATCCTGTTATAAAGATCAAAGGCTTATATAAAAGAAACAGATATATCAATTCTAGCTTTTGTTTTTGCACTTAGTACTTTTTGTACAAACATTCAGCTTTTGGGTAATGTGG
The DNA here is from genome assembly GCA_012932295.1 of Cyclina sinensis. Taxonomy (NCBI): domain Eukaryota; kingdom Metazoa; phylum Mollusca; class Bivalvia; order Venerida; family Veneridae; genus Cyclina; species Cyclina sinensis. Next base: position 23,302,471 of record JAAONU010000015.1, read on the forward strand.
ACCTTGTTACCCAAACGTGTTTAATCTGTTTCCATATAAATATGTGTACCTCTGAACTTTCAGCAACTGAAGTTTTAAATTCTTAGAGCTATATTTCTCCTGCAAATTGTGGTTTTAAGCATAGATACATACAACTTTTACTCTGTGAAACATTTCTCTTAATCGGCTGTAAATATCTTTCAGAGTATAAGTGCATTTAAATTTTATTCTGTCTGCCCACTTTATCGTTTATTTCCAAGCTCCCTATCAAATCTTTGCATGAGAAAGAAATCGGGAAATGCCAAGATACTTTAACATTCCAGTGTCACCTAGGTAATGGAGCAGACGTGTTATAAAAATGGTGAAATTAAAACCATCTAGAATGATTGTTTTGTTGGGGAAAAATGAAAGTATCATGAAAACGATAAAGATAATATTCTATTGAAAGATACTGTTATGTTTTAGGTAAGATGGCAGTCTATGTTAGTGGTCAACAACCATTCCAGAAGAAAACAACCGGGGCCAATATATTACAAGCACACTTTCAAATAGCTGGACAGAAAATCCACTGGAACAGATAATCATGTGACAACAAGCAAATCTTAATTTATCTGGCTAAATGAATGCATTTGTGAAGTATCTTAGATTGTTTTATTAGTGATTCAAATAAATTGTGTTACCATTTGAGTATAAAAAGAGTGTTGGAAACCTCATACACTGAAGAAAACTTAAACCTTGGAATTTAAAAGTAATGAAGACGTTTCTGTCAGTTGTGTTGTTTTAAAGCCTATAATGCAAATTCTTGACTTGACAAAGACATAATTGTTTTATTTCAGTACAAACTACCACGTGATCTGCTTAGTCCTTGTCAGGGATTTGAAAAATCATTGTCATAATGCGTAATTACATCATTCTATTGATGCATGTATATGAAATATCTCATTTTGATATTAAACAATTTCCTTTCTTTTTTTATGTGTTGCTTTACTCAGATCTTATGAAGATGTAGATAAAGATACAAGACACTAATAAGTAACTTTCACAAGGGATGTTTGTACCTTTTCAATCTTTAAATGCAAAGCTTCCTACCAGCCAGTCTTGCAGTTATCTGCTAAAAAAAATCCCAACTATACAATATCCTGCCGTGGGGAACCATGGCCGGACCACTTTTCTTTACGTTGCGACGGCCCTGGGAAGTAGAGCGTTTTCTGGCGATATCTGTCAAAAGTATGGAATTATTATGAAGAAGCGAAAGATACCCACGTTAAACCCATTACGTTACTCTCCATTCATCTAGTGAAAACAGAACAAGGTACGGTGGGTATCCAACGATCCAGAGCTGCATGTAGCAGAAGTCATTCCGTCCTGAAATATGAAATATGCACAAACACTAGACCTCAAAGAAACATATAGCTGACGGCAAGTGCTGGTATTTGTACGAAGTCGCATTAGTTTATAATGTCATATGATTATTTTTTTCCTCTTGTATTTTGCAATTTTCGGTGGTTTATTTCTCTTTTTACTTTTTCAACTTTCGTAGATTTTCTCTCATCATCTATTGAATATTTTGCACGAGTATTTCGTGAATTTCATAGCATATCTATAAAAACGTAATATGAAATATTCCGGAGTTCTGGTTCTGACCAGTGATACTAATTGTTAGTTTTAAAAGGCTTTCGAAATGTAAACTTCTTACACATTATAAACTAGGGTACATCTTTAATAGAATTTAATTAATAATGTCCACAAACTAGTAAAATATTCCCGAACGACCAATTATCAAAATAATAAATTTTGCTTGTCTGTCTGTCTGGGGCAAGGCTCAGTTGTCTTCAAAACCTCACGCTATTACAATAAATATACGAGTTCACGGCTGACTTTTTAAATATTACCGAATTGATAAGGACTCTATGTGTGCAAACAGTATCAGTCAAGGGTACGTTCAGCAGGTGTCAAAAATAACAGTACGTACATCTCTCATTAGACTGGTTTCAGACCAAGCAATTAGTGCTATTCCTTAGTAATGTTAAGCTAAATGACCATTAAGTCCCTATTTAACTACAAATTTATCTTTTCTTGGCTGGAATTGCCCGCAGAGGAAAACATGTTGCTATTAGGTAAAAACATTAACATATTAATTCAATAACATATAAAAAGAAAAGAATCATACTGCATGCAGCCAGGCTAGTCTCTTATCTTATAATCCAACAGTGTATGTATACAGGCATCTATAACCTTCCTTGTTATTAGTGCTGAAATACAGGTGAATATCAAAATGAAAGTTCTGATAATTATAATTCTGTACTTTGAAAAAAAATGAGTCAAAGCACTATGCTTGATAATCTTTGACTCAAAATACTTCAGCAAATTTAAACGGCATTTTATGGACCAAAAGTTACTATAATGCTGTTAAATTAGACTTGAGACATTAAAGTATAAAAAGCAAACATCTATTTAACAGTCAATTCCTTTATGTCTAATCATACATTAGGGTTTTTTTTAACCCGGTTCTGTTGGATTTACAATGTCGGATGGAGGGTGCTTGCCCATAACTGAGATTTCAATAAATATTTAAGCTGTGTTATAGCAACGGGGAACTTTTGAGTTTGCGCATTATACCCAAAAAGGTTTTCGATTTCAGACTGATGTTAAACGCTGCTTGCCCTCGAAGAAAATTGTATCTAAAATCATAATCATTTCTTAATTCTTACCTAATCTTAGACTCAACTGCTGGTATCTTTTTTTCTTTTCTATACATTGTTTTACTTTCGGGGAATATTAAGTTGCTTTTGACATGCAAGTATTTTTTACCTCAAATCATTTCAAGGAATTTCCCAAAACCGGAAATACATATGGAGGTTTCGTGTCTTTATAACTATTCTTCGAACTAAAGCATTCTTACCCTTTGATTCATCTAGCATAAGACAGGGACCGTTTATTTACGTGTGGGTTAGGTAAAAATGATTATAACAGTTGAAGAAAGATGTAATCAAATTTATTTTCTGTCCAAATGTGAAATGACTGGTAACATAAAACATCTTATTTATATTTACACAGTATTTTCTTGTCTTCATCCATTGTATTCAAACAAGAATATCCATCGATTTATTCTTAATTTACTTCTTAGGAAGAAGCTCTTTTACACGAGAGGTTAGTAGACGTGATATTTAAACGAAAGAAATGTAATGTAACATTTAGTTGTTGTTCAACTTCAACTTCAACTTAGTTGAAAGAAATGTAATGTAACATTTAGTTGTTGTTGACCTTGAACGGTAAATTCCGGATCAAACGGAATATAGCTGATACTTGAAATAACAGATTTACCTCCCCTGTCGTCAATATTTACATTAAAAGTGCAACTTATTTTTATTAGTTGGTAAGAGTTCTATATTCCGTGTCATTTTTTCATGTAATTCGTTCAGGAAACGTTAATTAAAAGTTTTTTTAAACACACACTGAGGATTTTTTATACTCTAATTTTTACCTGTCAAAAGTGCAAAACAAAACTTGAAAAAGTTTTTCTGCATACTTTTTTAACATTGTACATTGTTATTGTATACAAAACAACTGTCAGATCAATAGAGTAATGAAATAGTCTTAACACTTTCACATCAACACTGAGTCGTATCCGGTCTGTTGCAATCACATAGTGGAACATTCTGTCAGAAATTCGTTCTCATTTATTTCTTGGCGGAGTATTCTTCAAATAGGTTTTGTTTGTCAATTTCGTTTTTTCCATGTCATTCCCCAGTTATTCGGGGAAAATAGACTTTTAAGTCTTAGCACTTTAAGTCGTGCCAGATGACTGCTTCCTGTGCATCAGATCCAGTGATCGCACCAGTGTGGATTGTGAAAGTAGAAAGAGAATCTCGCCTCTAATGGGATCTCTCAACCACCGGATTAGGAGTCTGGTGCTCTAACCGCAACACCACACTTCCTCCACATGAAGTGGGCAAATAAGATGAATTTTGTTTTTTAAATATAACCCTTTTTGTGAGAGGAAAATGCTGATATTCAGTGGCAGTTCAGCAAAAAAAAAATCAGTGCTTATATTATTTTATCACTATTGTTATTATTAAAAACATATATTTACATATTAGCTCTTAATACAGTTGTCTAGTTCAGAATTTCATGTTATAATAGAATTTAGATTCTTTATTAAAAACCTCATCATTTCACACAATTAACATGCTTTATTTGAAACAGAACAAGTATTTTCTCTTTCTTAATGTACAATTAAAGATGTGATTCCAGTAGGTAGTTTGTACCAGATATGGTTTTATATCTAAAATCAATTGTGTTTTCTTTTTAATGTTTCAGATTTTTTAAGAAATACAATACATTTGTATATTAAACAAATATGGTATAACAAAAAAACAACAACATTAAATAAATTCAAAATCACTTAAATTTTAAATAGAAATTGAGCATTTATATGTAGCAGTAGTAACAGTAGCTTTGAAATTTAGTGTAAACTGAACTCTGTAGCAGATTTTGTTTTAAACGAAAAAATGTAATGAGCCCTTGTTTTGCATAAAGGTGACATAATCAGATAGGCTACATTGTACATGTATGTATAACTGTTGTTGGTCACGGGTGGTATCAACATCCAGGATCGTTCAGACTATAACTTGAAAGTTTTTTATCTGGCCATCATCACATTGGCAATGTTCAATGGTAATAGGTGTAATCTCTCAGTCAAGTTTGTTTGTCAGATGTTCGCCCTCAGATAACACTCAAGTTATGCACCTTTTTATTTAAAAACAAGTGGTTTACTACCCTGTCAAGACAATTAATTAAAAATAGTTTTGTGTAAAAGTGTATTGGTTACAAAGCTGATTTGCATTATCTCTAGGTGAAATTTGTTTGTCAGATGCACAAACCATTTTAACTTCAGGGTTATACCCCTTCTAATTAAAAACAAACAAGTGGTTTATTGCTCATCCAAACAATAACCAGAACATCATAAAATTTGGTGACAGAGTTGATCTGCTTGATGTTCAAGTCTGGCTTGGTTGCAAGGTTAAATGTTCTTTTATGATCAGAGTTGTGGCCCTTCTTAAAGGAAAATGCAAGTGGGGTATTGCTCACCCAGACAAAAACTGATAAAAGTTTTATCATCATAGAACTTAGCGACAGTGTTTATATGGGCATAATGTCTAGGTCAAGCTCATTTGTCAAGATATTAATTATTATGGTTCTCCTACTTGCTTGCCTATCAGCTAACTTTTATGGCCACATGCCGGCCCAGCTAGCTCAATCGGTAGAGCATTGGATTGTCAATCTTGACGATCCCGGTTCAGTCCCCATCAGGGCTGGCAAAATTTCTCTGTGATAATCGATCTCAGACAATAGGTCTATAGGTCATTTGTCCCTCACCTCTGAAGCAAGTGAGGAAGTAGTCAGTCACTTGTGGTGAAATTGGTTAATAAACTGGTTGGATACCCAGGAACACTGGTTAGGTGGACTGATCGCCTGGATATGACCTTAGCTGTTACAACTGGCGTTAAACCCCAATAAAACTAAAAGGTAGAGTGTCCTTTTTGTGATAAGTGTATCTGAGTTCAGATCCAGTCAGGGCATGTGGATAGTTTCTGTGTTACATTTTGCTCCCAATGTAAATAATGCATGAGTGTAGTAAATGTGATGGAAGGTAGAAGGTCCCACTGACATTCAGTACTCCAAGAATTTGAGGACAAATTTTGAGAAGGAGGGGATGAATGTAGTATAGGTATAATAAGACACTTCTACTCCCTCCCCTGCCTGTCCATCAGCTCTTCTGGTGACATGTTAGATTGTCCACTTTGTGATCAAGAGTACCTAGGTTCAAACCCAGCTCGGGGCATCTGGATTTTTTTCGTGTTACAGTAGTATTTCAGAAAATTACTAAATTTACTTTGAAAGGATCAGCATGGACAGTCTGAAATACAGATACATGTAGGGCATATAATGATGCCTGGTTCTTCTGATAAGTGTGATCAAGACCCAATTATCTTGAAAATTATCTTGAAAAAAACGTAACGTAACTTGAAAATAACATTATGTTATTTTATTATGCATTGAAAAATGGATCCCAGATCACATTCTTTAGGCTAGTTGATCTTTAAATCCAAAGAATGTGGTGCATCCTGTATAAGTTACATTAATTACGTATATCAAATGTGAAAAACTTTAGTACAGGAAATATATAAGCATGAAAAGTGAAAATAGTAAATGTGTGACTAATGAAAATCAGTAGCCAACAGCTGTACCATTATTATGTTTCTATCATTGATTGTAACAGACACAATAGTAATATTAATCCTTTGATCTATATTTCACTATTGTTATAATTATCTCTAATCTTCAAGTACAACCAGGCTGAATTTGATCTGATCTACATGCTGTAAAAAGTTTTAAACCATATATGTCTTTTTTAAGTTTTATGGACATTAGTTTTACTATTTTTTGGTGGATAGTGATTTATTCTAAATGACATTTTACCGTGTCTGTATGCCATAAGGAAAATTGTTTTGAATACATGTTCTTTACATAATGAGTTATTTTTCATTTTCTAGAGAAGGAGCCTTTCAAATACAAATACAAATACAAAATATTATTGGCTAATTGTAGGGTGTGTCCCTGTATGTGTTAAATAGACTTGTCAGGTCAAATCAGACTCGTATTATCCTGATGTATGTCTAGCAAATAAGCAGTTAAATCTATCAGAGGCAAAAATTGAACTTTTTCTATTATTACTTAATTCTTCTTGACATTAACAGTGCTAGTACTGGTTAACTGTCAGAATATAATCACAGTGATTAGTATTGTAATATCAAAAAGCAAAATCTAGAATATATAGTGTTTAAGTTAATAGGTTTATGAGTGTTTAATACATTCTTATGGTTTCTATATGTTTTATACACAGCTGTTGCAATTTCCTGTATTTCTAGCCTTTTATGAGTTTCCAAGGCGTCTGGGCCATATTGTTTTATGCTCTCTGTGGCAAATTATTGAGAAGAAATAAATATTAGAAATTCCTATTAGAGGAATACATGGAATGTGTAGAAAGTGGTAATAGGATATAGCAGGAAGAGATTATTCTGTTGGAATTGATTTATACTCACAAGGCAGTGATTTAGTGGTGAATAAAAAGGTCTTTTTTTTCTCATTTTCAGAAGTGGAATTCACTAGACTTCATCTTGTATATTGGAGAAAAAAAATGAGTTTACTTTCTGCAAGCAATTCATTACCTGCAGAAATTTTCAAGGATTGAAATTGAAATTGGACTCTAGATTAGAGCGCTTTGACTCTGTCAGATACATAATTTCTGTCTTGCGGAATGTGCCACAGATGTTAGACTGGATTACAAGTTGCACACAGTTATGCTTTTTTGTTGACACAGTCACTCATGTCAGTGTATGTACAGTCAGAAACAGTGAATTCCACAGCTATTCTGCATGAGGGTTAGTACACATTTTTATTTTCAAGTGGTCGTTTCCTTTTCTACTTTTTAGTTCTCATATAATTAGTAATTATGCACTGTTAGATATACAGTCTCACCTCTCACTCTCTTTCTGAGGAGGAGCAGTGGTCGATGGGGATAGAGCACAGGACTCCAGGTCCGGAGGTCACTGGTTTGAATCCCACCAGGGGTGAGAGTCTGCAGTGACTACTAGTACCTTTCTATCAATTTTGTGAAATGTGATAATGAAAATGATTTGGCTTAAATTTTTTAAAATAAGTGTCAAACTCAAATACAGTAAAATCTCCCTGATAAGACCCTTAACCTTTAGCCTGTTGGTGGCAATTGTGTTTGAGACCATTGAGACCATTAGATCAGCCTGCACATCTATGCAGTTTGATCATGGTCTGCATTATTTTCCATTCAGTCAGTAAATTTTCAATAAGCCCTTCCATTAAACAGTTAATGGATCTGTCCAAACTGAAAGATGGACAAGTCCATTTTGGACATTAAGCAGGCTTAATGAACCAGGTCTTAGGCCTTAGATGTTCAAAATTTTAGACTTTGGGTTTTTCATAATTGCATAGTTTTGTGTGATTAATTTTGAAATAATTACAGTGGCCTTAATAGCGGGACTTTACTGTAATTTGACAACTTGTAATATACAGTTAATATTGTAAGATAGTTTTATTTCAATACTTAGATTGATTTTGTATTGTATTGTATTTTAGCCACTGGCAATAGTAGCATAGTTTTTAGCTATGGAAATAGTAGCATAGTACCTTTTTCTCTTTGCAGAGCCAGTTTTTGTCTATTCAAATTGAAACTTAATTGCTCATGTTTAAGCACTAACACCAAGCTATGGAAACTTGCCTGTTGCACTGTAAACCAAAAAAAAAAATTGTTTTTCTGCATTATTATCAAAATGTCTGATAAGCCTATTGGCTGTGGACCAGCACATACCATGGCATACAAATCATCTGGAATCATTTAGTAGTGCTGAATTAGAATACCAGTGGAATTAGATATCCTTAAATATTCAGTGTTGTGCGAATTTAAAAAACCTGAAAAAAAATTTCTTTAGGGCTTATCACTGGTAAGAAATAAGTTCACTGAAGCTCTTTCAAATAGTCGTATGTGTCCTTGCTACAAGAGGAGATGTACAAAGGAGTTGTAGGTCAGTCAGTCCTTCACAAACTTTGTCACATGTATCTCAAATGTACCAAATTCTGAATAATTTTAAGAGCAACCAGACTGTGCATAAGAGTAATTAAACTCTGCACATACATGTAAGAGTGACCTAACTTGGGAGAGAATATAAGCAGTATATAAAGTAGTCTGGATTACCTGCCCCTGACACTACATTACTAATCGAAGTATAGTAGGCAGGGAACCAGACTATATATAAAGTTGATCACAAAGGGTTTTCTGTATGGCTGAAGATGCAGAGTTTTTGCCCTTGACTTACTGTACTGTAATAGTGTAAAAATTTGTTTTATATATATGACTTCATAGCAGGTCACTGAAAAAAAAGCCCCTTACATTCAGGATTCTTTATGAGCATATTTATTAGAATGTGAAATGAAGCATCCAGAAATTTTGATGGGGATTGATTCAGTTAGAGTACTGGTTCTTGACTTAGTAAAAGCCAGCTCTTTTTGATTAATTAATGTTCTTTGCTCTTTTGTCCTTAGTTGACATCATGTAATTCTAATATGTTACTTATATTCAAATAATTTTTTATAAAAATTTGCAAACTCCTATGATTCAGGTGCTTCATGATGACACACGGCCACAAAAATCACACACATCATGTAACATTGTGTACAGATGACTGAGGGTACAGTTAAATACATGTTTTGATCCGAAACACAAATCTTTAGATCCAGCTGTTAGTCTACCAAACAATTCTACATAAGAATTCATGTTTTGAATAATGTACTTGCTGTGCTATGTGAAGGGTGAAACTTCATATATGGATAGTTCTTATAAAGCAGGTGTGAAATTATAAAAAAAATTGTTCCTAACAATTTATCAAAGAAACTGCACAAACAGAACATTTTTACAGATTATGATGCATATAGTTAGATTAGTTTTTGTTTACAAACTGTTTTCATAAAACTCCAATAAAAACAAACAAACAAAATAGTGCCAACTGTTTTCTTTCATCATTAGGAAATAATTCAAAGTAAGTCTTTTGCAGTGACAGAATCAGGCCAATTTCAGTTTTCTAAGGACTGGTATAGTTTTCACCATTATTATTGTAGGAACTAGGTGACCTTATCAGGGGCAGGGACACAAACTATTCCCACTGAAATAATTCAATTTACTTGGTAATGAGGCTAATAGAGTTTTTTTGGTATAAACTAATAGAGATTTTTGGAGAATGTTGTGATACATTCATCTTAAATGGAAGAAAACAGATTGCTCTGAGTTATCTTAATATATGGTGAAAATAGTATTTAAAAAATCAGTTTTATAGCTAGCATATTGACATTTTTTTCACTTTGTTTTTCATACAGAGCAATCTTAAATATATTGATTTTGTAAAATGGTGATAGATAATGCTAACTGCTTTGAGCATTTTAAATGTTAATGGCATCTCTTTGTCTCATACCTTGATTGATATTCCAGTCACTTCTAACATAAGCATTGTTGTATTGAAAGTTTTAAAATCTTAAAGAGACATTTAGAGCTTTCAATAAATCTTACAAAACCATATAAATATGAATGATGTAGTTGTATTTTAGTTTAAACTTACTTACACAGATTGGGAAGCAAGTTCTTGAAACTTGTATTAATCCCTCTCAACGACTGCTTCCTGGGTTCAAACCAGTACTCCGGCTGTAAGTGAGGAGTGCGCAAAGTCACTGTAGACTCTCACCCCTGGTGGGATTTGAACCAGTGATCAGGACTCTTGTGCTCTAACCCCACTGCTCTTCCAATGATCACAGAAGTATCACAGGTTTCATGTGATAATTGGGTAAAATTTGTAATGTAGATAGTATCCCCTACAGTAGCCATCTATGTAACTTACAGATTGCGTGTACAGGCCAGATTTTGATCGAAGCACTCTTAGTCTCATATAACTGAAACCAGATATTTACTACACTAATTTTACAGCTTTATTTTCAGAAGCCAAGAGTGCTCTAACCCCAGGACATATTGCACTTATCACAATCAGCACAACGTTTGTATTCTACATGACCATCATGTTTGTTGTGTGTATTGGAGAGTATTGCCAATACAAAAAAGGCAAGAAAAGAAAGGTAAACATTCATCTTGTTATAATCACAAACATAGACAAACTAATTACAAACGCAAATACTGTAATCATAAACACAGCCGGGCTACAGTTATTGTTACAAGACTGCCATGAGGACTTTCTTGTTTGCCGAATGATGTGTTTCTGTGAGGAATAGAAGGATGGCAGTGCATCTGAAATGAATTGTTTCATTCTGAATGTTTGGTCCCTATTCTCTATACTGTCTTGGTATGTTCTTGTTTTAAAAGCAAAATCTCTAGCTTTTATTTTAAGCTGAATAAGAGAATTTTCCAGTATTCGCAAAATCAATAGGAGAATGTAAAATGATTGACTTGTTTTGTTTAGTCACGCATAATTTCTCTTGTTAGTCTGTAACTTAAAATATGATGTTTTACTGACTTAATGACAGAGTCTTATTTTCCTTTACCTCTTAACTTACTTCGTTTCATTAGATTGCTTCATACTTCTTACAAAAAAGTCATATATTATGAGGGAGTGCGTTATTAATTCCCAGAAATGCAAAATCAGTTGGAGACTGGTTTTTTTTAATTCCCAGAAATACAAGTTTATTGGAGGTCATTTATTTTTGAAAGCTGTACAATAGTTTAGAAGTTTGTTATGAGTATGTGGGCATGCATGAGTATGTGGGCATGCATGAGTATGTGGGCATGAGTATGTGGGCATGTATGAGTATGTGGGCATGCATGAGTATGTGGGCATGCATGAGTATGTGGACATGAGTATGTGGGCATGCATGAGTATGGGGGCATGCATGAGTATGTGGACATGAGTATGTGGGCATGCATGAGTATGTGGACATGAGTATGTGGGCATGCATGAGTATGTGGGCACAGAAGTATCATGCATGAGTATGTGGGCATGCTTCACTTTAGGAAAGATAATTGTCATACATTAATACAACGAAACATACTGTTGATTTCATGTTTTGGTTCAATATGCTTTTGAATTACAGATGTTGATATTATTCAGTTAATTTAAGACAAGCTATAGTTGAATGGAACACTAGTGATATTGTTCGGACTAAAGTTATCATTTTCTTTAAAGTAGAGACCGGCGACAATAAATATAAACAAGTGACTAGAATTAAAAATGGTTTGCTAAATATGTTTGGCATGTGTGTGCTCATTTACTGTAACAAAATATGTCAGAACTTTTATCAAAAGCTTCTTATAGCTTTTGGCAATTCATGCATTATCATTATATGTCAAGAAAACATTTTTCATTTGTCTGAACATGGTCAAAATGATTAATGATAAAGTATAGGATTTACTTGCAAAGGCAAAGCTGTAAAAGCAAATTGACTTATGGAGAATTTATCGTGCACAGTATAATATTGCTTAGACGTTTGTCAGATGACATTGGATTGCCAGCTGCTGAGAATTAAACACGCTTTCAGAACATGGCAAACAGTTCTTGTTTTTTTCAGTCTATTATGAGGAATTGTCAGCATCAGCTGGTGTAATTTTTTCAGGCTTGTTAAAATGGTAATGTTGACCACATTAAAAAAGCAACAGTAGTATAATATTGATTTAAAATTTTAAATATAGGAACAGACTTTTTAGGATCATAGGGGAAAATAAATTCAAAAATTATCATAAAGTTTTGCCAATGTTGGAACTCTTTTTTTTCCCAAATGATCAATTAATTAAAACTATCTTAAATTACATATAGATAGATTTATTTCAGTATCACAGTGCATACAATGGTTACAAACATGTTGCATTAGGTTAATGTTAAATAAAATGCATACGTGAGTATTTACCATGCCATGCAACTCAGTACTAAGAATAACACAAACAGAGAGTGATCCATTGTGGTCCTTACATATGTACTTATAAGTAAAACCTTTTATTTAAACATACATGTAAATTTATCTATACATATTTCCAGCCTGAGGTTAGAAGAAAGAGACATTCTGGTAATACACCATCAACTGGTACCAGTGATGCAAGGTCAGGGTCACAGTTTGAGTCCAGTGGCCAACAGTCTAGTTGGGGTACCTCCGATTACACTTCCTCTTTCCAGGCCCGGCAGACAGCAGTGCTTGAGCCCAAAGCTTCCACATCAAAAGTACAAGGTTGTGTTCAAAGTAGCACTGTTAATACAACAACTGTCAAGGAACTTAAAACAAGTGCATCAGATGAGATAGTGATGATTCCATTCGAGGAGAGTTTAAGCAGTGTACATGTTGACTGTGATAATACATGTGACCATGACAACCATGATATTGTGACATTGCCTCTGATATCAAGACAGTGCGACGATATTCTAGACACTGATGGGGAGATATTCTGTGATAGTAATGATTTAAGGGACATGTACCGTCTGGAAGCCGATGTGTAATGTAGACAAAATGTCATAGATGTAGTTAACGCCTTTGTAATGCTTCATTTATTTGTATGAAACCCGAGTCATACTGTGGTTAGTGTATCATCTGGAATTTGCAGAAATATTGTGACAGCAAGATTTGTGTCCTGGAGAAAAATGTAATTCTGTATGTCTTCCAAGAGACTGAATTTAATAACATTTCTAAATCTTGACAGAAAATGGATGTGCACTTATTTTTCAGAAGGCAGAATCAAAGGATGAAAATAAAATGTGTCTAAATGCTTCTTTATATAAAGCTTAACAAAGCCAAAGCTCAGGATGAGCTGTTTCTATCACACTTTATTTCTTTCTTTAAACAAATCTCCTCTGAAACCTCTTCACCAACATTTATGAAATTTAACATCTATGATCTTTGTATGAAGTAATACAAAAAGATATTCAAAGAACTATTGGCCACATCAGAAGGGTCACATGTTTTACATAGGAATGTATTTATGAAAGTATTGAAAATGTCTTGTATGAAACCGCAAGGATCATTATAGTTCTGAAGTTTTGCATCAAAGATTGCAAAGTGAACCTCTACCATGATTGATCAAAGGTTGCCTCTTGGGTCATTTTTGGCTCCACCCTGGTTGCCAGATCTTTTGGATAGAATCGGTTATGCTTCTGGGGTCATTATTTGCCCCTTCCAGGAGTCATATGTTTTTCAAAGATGTTAATGGGACATTTTTTCAAAATAATTCTTGTCAGAGTCCAAAAGGCCCAGAGTTCTGAAACTTTGCATGAAATATTGCCCTTTCGATGGAGTCATCACTGGCTCCGCCCTGGCTTTGTCAGAAACCATTAAGCTGAGACTTCTGAAATTTTGTATGTAATATTTTCTTATGAACTTCTACAAAGACTGCTCAAAGTAGCATCAATTTTTTCACAACTTGGATGTCAAATATTCGACCTAAAATATAAAGGAAATTACAAATACCATACACTACATGTAATTTTTTAAGCTTTCTGTTATTATGCTATATATATATCCTTTTTAAGATAATTTGGTGATTGGTATACCATTACATGTTCTTTAAGGTATACCAACAAATGCTCAAAGTAAAATTGAGATTTACTTTTTACTGTGGTCTGAAACTTTCAGTAATTGTTTTGAGGGTTGTCTCTTGCTGGTCAGACAGTTGATAGCATTATTTGTATAAATCATAGTGTTAAGTAAATTACTAGTTCAAATAAACTAGATGACATCTATGAAATGGAAGTGATAGTTTATATATATAGCTTTTTTTAATGTTTGTCTGTGATTTATAACTAGAGAGGAAAACTTAAGTAGATATTTGATACTTTAGGGATTAGCTGAGACAAATGTGCAGAAAATTAAATATAATGCAAGTTAAAAGGCAGGAAGAAACAAATGTGTTGTATAAGGTACATTTTTTATATAAACAACATGAAAACCAGTTTCTTATATACCCTCCTAAAGAATTTAGCTATTTTAGGTTGTAGGGGATATTGCAAGATAATGAAAGCAGTCCATTCCAGAGAAACTCCTTGTCCTTGAGGTGTCAGTGTATTGCATAGGTAAATGGGGCCTCGGTTTAATATCTCATCTGATTGACAGTCAGTGATAGTGGAGGAAACAGGGATCAAACTCGCACCCCATGGATTACCAGTTAAATGTTACCCCAAGACCATTGATCCACCCATACAGCATGAATTTCAGAGTAACCAGTTCATATTGCTTTAATGGTCATATGCTGTATTTATAGTTAAACATTGCTAGTTAACAAGGAGGGTGTATCTGAAATGTACATTTGAAAGAAAGAAGACTTTCACTTCCTGCTAAATATATATTGTTATTTGACCAAACATTCTATCAGCTTTGGTAACATAATGTTACATTCCAATGAAAAATATGTTATCTGGAGAAATGCTGAATGCAGGATTTATAAAATTTGGCTGTTTTCTCTCTTGTTAAGGTACACAAATTGTATCATTGATACCAGTGTTTTTATTACAGTACATTATATCAAAAATTTAGTTTTTTAATTTTTTTGTTATTTGCTCTCTTTTGAATTAATGAGTTACATGTATTTTTGATGATATAAAAAGTTCCTGTGACTACTGTAATGTGATGATATGATGTTAAGCCCAATTTACATTGAGTCTTTGCAGTACCTTTGAGTGATAATTAGTTGAGCTTAAAGAGAAGTATTTTTTATCTGAGGTTTCAAACCTTTTGTATACATTTAAAGTTAAAAATACGTGAGAGATTGCACTACTTATTTTAAGAATAGTGTAAAATTTGGAAATTGTGTGTTTAATAGCGTTATTGTTTAATATGACAATGTAATATGATATAGTGGCTTGAATTTCAATTAATTTTTCTTTTGAATTACATCAGTTGTCATTCATTACAATACTGACTATTTAGTACATTTTCTTTTAAATTCTGCTTGAATGTAGAAAAATCATTATGTTAGGTCTTGTCAAACTACCAGCTACCGGTAATTTGTTTTTTTTTATGATGGTTTTCCACCAGAAAGTTGCAATATTTCTGTAATTTGATGTGCTGTCTCTATGTAAAATGCATGTTAAGGAGTAATTTTATGTCACTGAAATACCATGTTCTGTGAAATATTTCCGGCATCTTATTTCTGTTTAATGATAACATTATTATTGGGGTGTTGTTATTTTGCATGTAAATATAAGGCAGCATTATGTGTTGTACAAACTAAGTATTTTACGCTTTTAAAATTGGTGTCTTTTGTACTGTGATTATGAATCGAATTTTATTTACTGTGATTATTGTCATTATGGTAGGGCTAGTGCATCATAAAGTGCATTTGGGGTAGGGGGGAGCATTTAGACATACAGTAAGGAGCTTTTTCAGATACGAAACCCAAATATGTGTCCATTACTTGCCAGACTTACTGGCATTTTTGATGGTAGTAATTATACTGTTTGATGACAGAGATAATTTTTTTATATACCGGTACTGAATGAATATAAATCATAGACAGTGTTGTCCTGCTATTAAGATGACTTTAATTAATTCAAAAATGACACAAAAATATGTAGTTTTAAAGAATGAAAGTCTTAAATTTAGTACAAATAAGGTTCTCTTTTAACACCAACTTGTTTTTTTTAATACAACATTTTGACTGGTCTTAGTGATAAATTCTAGTTTTTTTTATAAAGTGTGGTCAGGTGCATGAATACATATACAACATGCATGGTTTAGATGCTGATATCCATGGAGCTGCTTCTCGAAAGCTTAATCCTTCTTGTATCTCAGCTGAAGACTCTGACAGTTTGGTGAGTGCTTGTTAATTCTCAATCTTAATATTTAGATAGACTTCGTTTGAGTCAGTTTTTTAAGTCATAATTATAAGTCAAAGATTTTTTTTGCTTTTGCTTTTGTCTCTTAAGTTTTTTTTTACCTGAAACCTGTCATGTGAAGGCAGACTGAGTGTATATTTTCTTATAATTATATTGTGCATTTTTGCAAAGTTATTTTTTATATTTTATGTACTTTTATGACATTGTGAAAATCATATATTATTTTATGTAAAAGCTGACACATCATGTTTATTCAGTAGCATTAATTTATTGAAATTATTCTCTGTATTGGATCCTAAGTTATGCCTATAAATAAACAAACATTTGACAATCTTCATAAATTGACTGGAATTTAGGTGTTTTTTTTAACATTTTAGATGTTTTTAAATGATAATTATTTAGCATTCTGTACCAAAAAGTTGGTGGTTTTGTTCATTACAGTTTTGTAGGCATTTTTATTTTTTATTGATTCAAAGACTTTAAGTTTTGTGTAGGTAGGTTGTTAAAATCAAATTTTGACAAATGTTTTGTACATGTTTGTCTGTTGTGATTACAATGTTTTTGGCACAATCAAACATTCCATTTAGGTTGTACGTCTTCTTAATATTTAGCCAGACTAGTGGAAGAAATACATATGGCTATTTTCTGCAGCAGCATTTCTAAAGTATGAGGTCCAAGTATCTTTATCTTGATCGAACATTTTCAATGCAACATTAAATATTTTCAGTGCAACCTTTAATATTAAGCATTCATAAGTGATAGTATTTGTGTCATGGGACATAACTCTGGTATGGTAGTGTTCATAGTTATCTTAATTTATAGTTTCTTAATTATTCAGTTCTGCCTTTAAATGGTTAGAGTAGGAGCTCTGTCAAGGGGCTGTTGACTTAAAACCAAGTCTGTATGGTCAGAAAGTACAGGAATGTCTTTTAAAGTTGTATTTTTAATCATTGTGACCTTGAACCATTCAAAGGTTGCTTCAGAAAAAATAAACATTACCAATCTTTTTTTACTATATATACTACTATAATATATTCATTGAGGACTTAGTTAAAAACCTTTTAGGACTGAGACGGTCATGAATTAAACTCATCATGCTCAATATCTAAAATGGACTTGTCCATCTTTCAGTTTAGACAGATCCATTAATGTTAATAGGGGTGCTTATTGAAAATTTTACTGGCTCAGTGACGAATAGTGCAGACCGTGATCAGACTACTGGCTGATCTTGGTCTGCACTGGTCCCAAAGGCAGAGAAAATTGCCTCCAGCAGGGTAAGGGTTAACTTACAGTTATACTTATGTGCCTAAATGTCATTTATATAGCACTTACAAATGAAAGAAGTCTTTATTACATCTGATTGACATGATTTCTAAACACTCAACATTCCTCGACTGTCACGCATAACATTTCTCTTGCTTGTCACACTTCTTGGTGATTTTGAATTCAAATATAACGTTTTAGTAAAAGAGCTTGATATATATTTTTAGAAGACCTTGAGTGCTCTGCAGTCTTGTGGAGTGTCTGTAAACAAGACTCTTGTTACAGTATAGAAGCAGATAACTTTGCAAGATGAAAGTAATGCTAAGAAATTGATGTTATTTAAAAGCTGTTTCATAAGTTTGATATTGAATTTTCTTGTGAATTTTTTTTACCTTCTCTGTGGTGTTAGATTTCACATTTTCTGATTTTGACAGATGCATTAGTAGGCTCGTTATATGGAAATTAAGTACAGTAATTTGTGCAGTTTTGTAGATGGCTATAGTGTTAAGATTGTTTCTGTTATTTTCACAGAGTCTGACACAGGAAGGCAACAATTATGTTATCTTCCTTAGAATGACTAATTATGTGAATTTCAGCTGAAGTAATAGTCATTATTATTAAAGAATTATTCCCGTCAAAATTCAGAAAAAAATTACTCTAAGAAATTTCAAGGAGCTTCTATTGCAACAGAGATACTCTTATAAAAATGAAAAATGAAGCTATAAAGTAAGCATATTGAACTTTTTTTAATTTGTTACGGTAATTGATAAAATTTCTATATGTAATACACATTTAAGTAAGTTTGGAATTCAGTCGTATTTAAATTGTAATTAAATAATTATAGACATAAATGGTGTATATTTTGTTTTTAAAGGTTTCAATATATTTTATCAACCAAATGGTTCAATGTTTACATTTTCTGTATATATACACTAATAATGGTATTAATTTTTTATGAGATATTTATGTATTCAGCTAATTATATTGCCATGTAATGCCACAACTGATGTTTATTTATATTGTTAATTTACTGATATTTCACCACGCCTGCGGAACACCTAGCATTATCTTCATTGTACAATTTTGTTCATGTAATATGGTGATTATTCATTTTTATACAAATCATGTAACGTTGTGATTGGCAAATGTTTCTTCCATCAAAGCGTAATAAACAAAGAAATCAATGGTTGTTAGTGTCTTGTTTTAAGACGCTTCACCAAAATCTGTCAAGCTGGAGATTTAGAATCCGACAAAAGTTTGCAATAAACATCAGCTGTATGAATAAAAAAAAGCAGTCGTTCGTTGTTGTAAGCAAGACACAGCAAGAATGCTGCAACTCATCATACTGTAAATACTATCTTATATTTAATAATTAAGACAGTAGATCTTTGAAATTTGCCTTACTGGAAATTATTTCTAAAGTATATACACTGCTACTTAACTATAAAGAAAGTCTAAACGATGCAGACCACAAACAGGAAGGAACGTAGCAATCGACTGAGTGTTCTGCTTCGTTTAAATGTTTCTATTTAGCCTGTAATTGTAGGAAATCTACACATTATCTGTCTTCCTCTCCTATTTCTTGAGTTATTTTTTTATTGTCAATTTGTGACGTCATATCTCTAAGCGATTTAGAGTATACTTATTAGAAAGAAATTTAAACTTGCCTGTTTATGGGGAAAAAGTGGTGAACATTTAATCTTATGAGCCTTATGAGAAAGTTTGATGAAAAATGATCTGAACAAGTTGGCTTCCTTTAAAAAGTAAGCCAAAGAGAGGTCAGCAGCTGTCGTCAATGAAAGAATGAATCTACTTGTTTCCAAGACCATTTTGAATTTTTTAAACGTTCTGTGACTTAAATAATTATAAAAACTAGTAACCTAACTATTATTAATAGTTAATACAGTAGATTACCACCTTACGACCACGCCGAAATTAAGACCACGCCGCTATTACGGGCACTTTTGAAAAGAACCAAACATTTTTATTCTTGTCCTATTACAGATATTTATCAGAATTAAGACCACGCCGCTAATCCGGTAATACGACCGTCTTGTGTCAAGATCATGTTGTATATTTTCTTCTTATTGTAATGCCTCAATTACGACCACTCAAATAAGTGCCCTCCGGGCATGTCATCAATATCAATCGAGTACACCGCCATGATTACGACACTGCCTTACGACAGCTGCATGTGTAAACAAAAGAAATTCTGTGCTGTGAAAAACAAATTTTCTTTAGGTGATTACTGAAAGTAAGGATACAAAAGGATGATATAAGTGTTATTTAAAATTGATTTGTATTACAAACTGAGTGCGACGCAAGTAGATAATTGGGAATGGTATGGAATCCTCATTGTTATAATTAGTTTTCAGTTTGCAGGGGTTCAAAGCAAAATATAATTTTAGATCGATGCTTACCTATCTTGATCGACTAAGAAAATGGGACGTAACTTCTTATTTGAAAATTTATTCTAACTTCATCAAAATTCAGAATATTTACACAGTTAAATTTTAATTGTGTCAGACAAAATTTCCAGCTTGAGAAACGAAAATGAAATATTGAAATGTTAATTTATTATTGAAATGTTTATTTATTGAATGTGATAACAACATATATAGTGATGAATAATGTGTTTTGTTCTCTCTAAATATTGTTCTATTTTCCTTTTATGAACTTGCAAACAAATAGTTTGCCGGGTCTCGACCCGGTATTAAGACCAACTCACAATTAAGACCACTTCCCATTATACCCAATGGTGGTCTTAATAGAGGAATTTTACTGTACCTTATTATGCAAAATGACCGAAACTGGCTATAATTTAGTTATTTCAAATGTTTTTATAGTGGCGCATCTATCATTTAAATAAATGAAACAAATTAAGATAACCTAATGTATTTCATACCTTGTAGAATCTTGGGGATCTTCCTATAAGCCCCTAAGGCTTTACTCCCCCCCCCCCCCCCCCCTCTTTTACAACAATGCATGTAGTTGTTGAAGCCAGAACTCCCATGTTTAACAGCTGCTTTTTTAGGCTCATTAAGTTTTGTTTTCCCTTTCAAGCTTTAATTACACCTTTCTTAGTCCAAATATTTTACAAAATAATCAGCGATAGTATCTGTTAAGCTGGACTAAATATTAAAAGGGCGTAAATTTGATTCAAATCGAGGAAATGGACTTGTCAAAAATCCTCTGAAATTCGTAAAAAATATTTACCATTTTTTCATGACCATGGCTAAATATTAATTTGTTCAGCAGGCTGATGAGTTTCTCAGAAAAAAATGCATTTTAGAATTTGTAGTTTTTAAAAAGTAGCATGCATTATAAAAAATGCATCCCTATAATTGTATTTTTTTGTGTTTAGTTAAAGCTGACTGACTGACTGACTGACTGACTCACAGAATTTTGCTGAATTTTTTTTTCCTTTAAAATTTAAAAGAATTTAATATACTACGGAAAAACATAATATTATGCTTCTATACGCCATGAAAACTGAAAAAAAGTTTTGACTTAACCAGGATTCGAACCCACGACCTTTCGGTCAGTAAAATAGGGAACGAAGATCTAGACCACTGAGACATGTAAGCAAACGTCAAAATTAATCTTATAACTAAAGTATCTACCCCGTGACTAACAGGGTAATTTTTTTACCGATAAAAGAGTGTAAAACTTTATATTTTGATGTAAATGAATCAGTAAGTTAGTTTAAATATGTTCTTTGCAATTGCAGCAAAAATTTCAAGATGTAAGAACATTTTCTTTTTTTTTTCATCGTCGGCCCATCTGTAAGTCAGTCGCTTTAAGGGAATACAAAATTATTCTGTACGTTTTGTTCATAATGGGCCGTTTTAACCATGGGCCGTTGACCCGATGTTAAATTTTGGTTTCGTTTAAATGAATTCGTATTTTGATTCGGAGCATGCGCATAACTATCTTTGTAGACTGGTTTTCATAATTTTAGGCTTAATATGAGATCATTAACTAAAATTTGATACGCAAAAATGGATGCCGCCTGCAATTAAAGCCAACACTGTGGAGAGGTCTGATGACCTCTCCAATAAGATATACGCCCGTAATATACATTTATGTTTGTTCTACATTTTCTGAAATGGGATGCTTTCTGTATCTTGCACAATCCCCCAAAGCATAAAATAACTAGCATCTGCAGGGGGCATTGGTCATATGGGCAACCGGTACCGACAATAAATAAACTCAAATACACACACACGCACACGACTTGACAGAGGAGTGCATGAAACTTGTGTAGATTTCCGCCAGCAACGGAAAAGTATACTCAGAATTCAAACTGTTGCATTAGTAAACATTTATGGCTTACATGATCAATCTACTTTTACTTTCACTTTAAGAAAAAAACAATTTAGACAAAATGACAGTCTAGAAACGAATTCAAGCTTTACCGGATGTAGTGACAGCGTACAATACTTTATGTTGCTCTGTCACATACTGGTTATCTATCAACATATGCAATTGTAATAATAATTAATTTTAGATTTATATTGTTGGTACCGTTTGCCATTTTGTCGAAATCGCAACATCCGGTTGTGTGCACATGTCGTTTCTACACTGTAAAAATGACAAGGATTCATTATTTACACGGATAAAACGAATATCACAATTCCGATCTCAAACCGGAAGATCTAATACATCACTTTCTACAGTCTATCGCTTGTGAAACTTCTCTCACAAGCGCTGTGTTTCAAGATTCAGGAAATCGTCTCTTTAGTTTATATAAATTATGGAAACTAGAGCCGAATGTCTCTCTCGTCATGAGACATAGTTTACTGATAAAGTATGCCAACTAAGTTGAAGCACCTGTTTTCATAATACCAGATTATGCTGAGATGAGATCGTCACGTGATAGCCTGTTAAAAGGGTGATGTCCTATTTATTGACCAATGATTTAAAAAAATAATACGCTAATACCATATCTCATATACGTAAACAGGTTTTCGTATTTAGACTGTCCTTTGCATTTTCTTATAATTATGAATAAAATTCAAATATGTGCAAGTACTGATTTTTATACCAGAAAGTAATAATGAACAACAATATTTTCTTCCTATATCAGCTTTATTTACCAAACATCACAGAGGTTAGTATTTCAGAACCATAAAATATACAATAAATGTCTTTAAGAGTGACAAGACATGACATGGTTAAAGTAGTAT